>VDFB02050133.1:0-68651 GCA_007258455.2 Sequoia sempervirens | reverse complement strand
TGACGGATCATGGTGGCCCTAACAAGTGATGATAGGGAGCTCAAATGATAAACAAAATCCAAAAGCATCAAAAGATAAAAATTGAGTTCAAAGGTCCTTTTCCATAGGATCACAAGGATGGATGGGGTTGATGAGATCTATTAGGAAGGATCCATCCTGTTGAGACCAATGATGGATACTAAACTAAAAGATCGATATGACGCAGGAAATTCAAAACCGATTGGATCTCATGATACGAGTGGATCTCATTTATTAAGAACTAGCTAGATAAGGGCACTCTTAACAACACGACACGAGACTAGACACGAAACAAATGAAAGACACACCGTAAAGACCTAGGGGCTCAGGGGTTGATCAAATATTATCCTTGCCTACTTGAAAGTGCAGAGCCCTCGTAGTTTGATTAAAGACGAACGATTGACCATGGATAAAGGAGGAAAGAGGATAATGAAGACCTCTATGGATGACCAAGACAAGACAAAAAAAATCAGAAAGACCGATGATAGATGATAAAGGAGCCCTGAGGGCGGATCAAATGATTGACCTTGCCTACGTGAAAGCATAGGGGTAACGTAGTTCGACAAAAGACCAAAGACAAACGATGGATAAGGGATGATGAGATATCCCAGATAAGTAGATAAAAATATGAGATAGGATAGACATTTTGGATTGGATAGGATGATGGTGATCAAACGAAGCTCAGGGATAGGATAGTTATCCAAATCATCAAAAGATGAATTGGGAGAATGATACAGTGGAGAGATGAATGATGAGAAGCGATAGGAGATTGGAAAGATGCAAAAAGGAAGTAGGAGTGACGATGATGAGATAGATGGCATTGGTTTGCATGAGGGGAAGCCTATAGCTAGATACTAATGAGAAGGGATTATGAGATGGAATGAGGATAAAGATGGGGGATGGAAGGGATTATTTGCTAGATGAAGGATGTCTCCAAGGACTATGTCACAAAGGAACATAGATGTCCCCACTCTAAATATGTCATGTATAATGAGGCATGGGGGATGGAAGGTAGAAGGATAGGATAATAAAGCAATGAGATGAATATGGATAGGATGCTTGGATAAGGAAGGGAGATTAATGGTAGCATGACGGGTGGACAAGGAAGGTAGACAAATACAAATAAGGACAAGGAGAGTGTGCGGATGAGGGGAATGTATGCCAAGAGGTGTCCAAAGCATGTTTGTATGTTTTCCCCTATCTATATCAAGATCACAAGGAGGATGGAGGATTGGGATAAATGGGATATGATAAGCAGGATGTGTAAGATCAGTTGGATTGAGGAGATGGGTAAAGGGGAATGGAGTTGCCCCCAAGTGTGGACGTAAGCTAGATGGGAGGATTACACATGATGCCTGTTTGCCAGGTTTTCATCATGGTACTTATCCAACGTGCTTGTTTTCCAAGTTTTCACCATTGGACGAATTATTTCTCTATACTATTTTATTTTTTTAATTTTTTTAATTTTTTGACTTCTTAGACTTTTGACCCTTTGATAGAATGTGAATTTGAGATGATAAGGATAGGATGTGGATTTCATTGATGTGGAAGACATGTGATAAAGATATGAATGAAGGACTCAAGCATCAAGTTCCACGAGGTATTATCCGTGTGAAGTTTTACCAATGGATGTTGGTACGTAACCTTATTGGTATTGTTTATCATGCAAGAGGATGAAATTTAGAGGGATCGATAAAAGCATTGGTGGACATTTAACATGGATGAAGGTATGCGCCGGATAGAACGATGGGGTAGGTGGTGGGAAGAGTTCCGGCATCAACATTGCTACCATGGTGGTATGTAAGGATAAAAGCGATTAAATGGATGGAGAATGCAGGGATTATTGAGGAGATGGATAGTGAATTTTAATAATCCAAAACAGATTTTAGGAGATGGAGGATGTGTACATTAGCTTTTAGATTAGCAACTTTGGATATTGTTACAAATTTTTCATTTGAAGGCATTGCATCTTTTTTCTCTAGGATCCACATGGTTTTGATCTTTGCTTTGGTGGGCCATTGTGGCTTATGAGTTTGATTCAAATGTTGGATTGGATTTTTCTTCTCTTCAACATGCCTTTTTAAGGGGACGTGAGGAGCTTTAGATTCATGTGATGTTTGGATTTTATGCATTTTATTTTCTAGGAACCAAAGTGCTTGTAGTGGCAATAGGATGGGCGCGAGACAGCATGACGTAGGAGCAATGGGGTAGAATTTAAGAGGATTATGGAAGTGGATGATGGATGTGTAGGCATGTGCCTTTGTTGATCCTAATTAGGGGACATGAGAGTGGGATGTTTATGGCAGGTGACATGGATAGGTGATGGATGGATAGAAGGATAAATAGGACGAGATGGAGGAGGTGATTTTGAGATATAAGGGCCCAAAATAGACTTAGTAGTTGGAGGACATAAGGACCCAAAATGGATGGAGCAGATGTGGGAGGAATATATATGGTTGCTTTGAGATGGTACGATAGAGGAGAGGGGATGATAGCAAATGATCTAGTGGAGCGATGGGAAGAGCCTGTATTTTTTTGGAAGAGGCTCATTGTGGATGTCTAGAGGTTGTACCAACATCTTGAGATTGTGAGTCTTGGGAAATAGGGCCAAGACCTTGCATATAGAGTTGTTATTTTACCTGGATGGGCTCTAAAATACCTTTCTCATGAAAGCCTAAACCTTTTCCTTGATAGTTCATGTTCTTGAGCATTCGATCCATGATAGGATATTTTTTATTCTGGAAGAACGATGTGAGTCCATTATTAGGAGGAGGATGATGGGTGGCATATATGCTTTGTTTTTCTTCTACAAGGAGACCACCATGGAAGAATGTGAGGGTACCAAGGGGATATACAAGCGGTGTGGGGATAGTAGGTTTAGGCGACGATGGAGGATCATGAGATGGAGGGGATGCGATAGCAACATCTGGATGGGTGGTATTAGGAGAGGAGTTAGGGGATATGATAGGATTTGGATTTGTGGTAGTGGGAGATAAGGGCTCATGCGATGGAGTGGTCAGATCTCGACTAACAAGGGGATCATGTGATGGGATGAATGGGGGACTATGGTCTTGAGGTGAATTAGAGGCTGATAAGGGATCATGAGATGGAGGGAATGGATTTGTAGTGACAAGGGGAGCATGAGGTGGAATGGATGAGCTAGTAGGATCTTGAGATGGAGAAGGGGAGATGTGGGCATGCTCTAGATCAAGCTCTTGGCAAGATTCATTGTGTGTGGGAGGTATGATGATGGAGTCTTGGAGGGACTCTTCAAGTGGGGAAGATGGAAGGATGGAGGATTCAAAGCATTCATCGAAATGTATTTCAGTGATACTAGAGGTAGGAGAAGTGGATTGGATTTAGGTGTCTTCGATGGATTGGGTTGATCTAGGAGTAGAAGATGGTAATGGGGTTTGGTTATCTTTGATGGGTTTGGTGACTCTTAGAGTAGGAGATGGGGGCTCAATGGATTTGGTGGGTTTGGTGGTTTCAACAGTTTGAGTGGTGCTAGCGGTGATAACAACAATGATAGGGGTGAGCTGGAGAAGGGGCTCATCAATAATGACCGTGGATGATGGGTTGGGATGACATGGTTCCACGACTTTAGGATGTGGAGTTGGGGATGTCTTCTTTGTCATAAGTCCTTGGAGAACTTCTGGAGTGAGAAACTTGCATACCCTAGGCTGAGATGGCATGGTAGGAGTGGATGAAGGATTAGGGATTGGTGAAGGATTGGGATTATGGAGTGGTGGACTAGGATTAGATGGAGGAATGGGATTGGATGTAGGACTGAAAGGAGATGCAGAATTAGAATTGGATTGAGGGTTAAGGTAGGGATATTGGAATGGTGAGTTAAAATAAGAGGGTATGTATGGTGGCTTAGAACAAGAGGATATAGCTAGTGGATTGTGGTAAGGGTATTGGGATGCCGAATTGGAATAGGAAGATGCGGTTGTTGGATTAGGGTAGGTTGATGGAGGTGGAGATGTTGGATTAGGATAGGGAGACATGGATGGGGGATTGTAATAAGAGTATTGAGATGGAAAATTAGGATAAGAAGATGTGGGTGTTGGATAAGAGGATGATGTAGGTGAAGGATATGATGAATATGCGGATGGGGAAGATACGGGATATCCCTTGTCAAAGGTAGCATAAGGAGCGTGATTAGGCATAGATGAAGACATAGCGGGATAGCTTGAAGGGGTGATTGGATTGTGGAAAGTAGGTGGAGAAAGCTTACTAGCGATGATAGTGTCAAGGGGATCTATATTGTATACTTCTTGATCAACAAGATTCTTGTTGTCATCATCGATGTGATTAGGGTTTCCCTTGACTATTAGTTTTGGAAGAATTGATGAAGGGTAAGGATTCATGATGTTGGATTAGATCGATATGGATTAAAAAGATGAGGACAGACGATGAAAGGATAAATAGGATGAATGAGAAGAAGATGAAGGAAGAGATCTTAAGATTTGTTCAGATAGCTCAGATGGATTAAAGCTCATATTAGGATTTTGGTTAAGCTCGGATTGGGATTAGAGTAAAGCTCATATTAGGATTGGATTGAAGGATATGATGGGATTGGTTCCACTAGTCGGATTTGGAAGTTGGATCTATTTATTGTCTGTTTTCCAATTTTTTGCTACAGAGGGGAAAACTTGCCCCTCTAGGCTGGACTTTCCCTCATAGAGGGGTGAACCTACCCCTCTGCAGGGCAGGTTCACCCTTGTACTTTCAAACTCTCTAAGCTATCAAAGGGGCTCTTAGAATGAGGAGACAAGTGATTGGAACAGGGTGTTAGATAATCAAATTGGGGAAATAGATGATAAGACTAGGGGAACAAATGATAGGATTGGATGAACAAGCACTCAAAACTGGTAAACGATTGCTTGGAATGGGTGAATGAATCTCAGGTCATGGAGATGAAAGCTTGAAATGAGTAAACAATTGATTAAAATGGATGAAAAACTATCGAAACAAGGAGATGGATGAAAGATTACTCAAAACGAGTAAACAGAGGATCAAGAGGGATGAAAGATAACTCAGAATGAGTAAACGACTGCTCAAAATGGATGAAAGTTTTCCTTTTCATGAAAAATGGCTAGAAATGGATGCTCGGATTAAGTGAATAGGTGTTCAAAATGAGGGTGTGATTGCCTTGATCGAGGGGATGATCACTCAATATGATGAAAATATGTTTGAAATAGGGGACGATTGCTTGAAACGTGAAAACAAGCAAATGGGTGCTTGAAACGATTGAATGAAAAATGAAAGAGGTTGTTTGGAAGGTAAAAAAAATTTGTTTTCAGGGAAAGTTTTCCCCACTATAGGGCAGGTTCGCTCCTCTGCAGTAAATTGTAGGGCAAGTTCACCCCACTGCAGTAAACTATTAGAAAACAGGGACTTGACTTAGATGAAGAGTGCAAATGGACTAAAGGGTGAATTGTGATGACTAAATGAGAATGAAAATGTTTAGATCATAAAAAATGATAGGGTTTTAGATTCCCAACTAGTTTTTTTTAAATCAGGCAGATGATCCTAACGAATGATGAAACAAGTTCACGAGAAGATGGAATAAGTCTTTTGAATGGTGAAAAGAGCAATCAGAATGGGAAAAAAATGTTTGGAGAGGATGAACAGACGTTTGGAATGGGTGGAAGGATTATCGAAATGGGTGAACGAATTCACGGAATGGGTGAACGGATGCTTGTAATGGTTGAATGAATGCTTGAAATAGTTGAACAGTTACTTGGAATGGTTGAACAAATGCTTGAAATGGTTAAACCGAGGTTTGGAACGGTTGGACGGAGGTTTGGAATGGCTAATCGGAGGTTTGGAATGATCAAACAGAGGCTTGGAATGATTAAACAGAGTGAAATTTACTGTTCAGGGGGCAGGTCTGCCCCACTGCAGGGCGGGTTAGGGCAAGTCAGCCCCACTGCAATAATTTGTAGGGAAAGTCTGCCCCACTGTGGGAAACAAAGAATTGATTTGGATGGAAATGACTATGGCAAAGGTTTAAAATGACAACAATGAGGCTAACTTGTCAAAAGATTTACTGGTTTCTCACAAGAAGTCACAAGAAGACACTTTAAACAAGCACAATCCTATGATTAGTGTTAAGGGTATGGCCAACAAAGGTCTTAATCTAGGATGCACAAGGCTTCTAGGAAGTCCTTGATATATTCTTGATACGTGAAGCCCAAACCATGAACACCAACCCATCACAAGCGTGAGTCGAGAACCCCAGCGAGATACTGAAGGGCTTAGACCAACTCTTCACGTCTATCTAGGTATCACCCTAGCTTCGATGCTTTTCCAGACATGACATGACTGGATTAGGGTACAACTTTAGTTTTCCCCCCTTTCTATACCCCATCGATACGCATGGTTGGGATTGTCCCTTGGGGTGATGAAATCCCCAAGTAGGTCCCTCTAAAAAGAAGGCACTAATCGTTTCCAGCTACTCCCCAAGCTCACACGAAGTGCAAGGGGAAAGTGAAAACAAACTAATGCCCCCTTGGGTAACACAAAAAATAGATTTATAGACAAAGCAAACAGTGAATTTTACTTCCCCTTAGTTAACTATGTTCTTAGATTAATGAAAACAATAAGAAAAGCTTTTAAAATCTGAATAAACAGATGGCCCTGCAAGCAAGTGTTAGTTGTTTTAACTATCATTCTTCATCAATTACGAGAATATGCTTCCAAAATGTCTTGTTTGGGGCATATCTGCCCCTTTGCAGTAAACTGGAGGGCATATCTACACTTCTGCGATAAATTGGAGGGCGTATCTGCACTTCTGCAACAAACTGGAGGGCGTATTTACACTTCTGCAGCAAACTAAAGAGCGTATTTTCACTTATGTAGTAAACTAGAGGGCGTATCTATACTTTTGCAGCAAACTGGAGGGTGTATTTGCACTTCTACAGTAAACTGGAGGGCGTATCTACACTTTTGCAGTAAACTGGAGGGCGTATCTGCACTTCTGCAATAAACTAGAGGGCGTATCTACACTTTTGTAGTAAACTAGAGGGTGTATCCGCCCTTCTATAGTCAAATGTCAGAAATAGTGTTCAAAATTAGGAAAATCCACCCCTCAAGAGTCAAATCTTTGTTAGAAAATAGAATGTAAACTAGGGTGTATCTGCCCCTCTAAAGTCAAATGTTAGAAAACAAAATGTAAACTAGGGCATGTCCGCCCCTCTGCAATCAAATGTTAGAAAAAAGAATGTAAACTAGGGCATGTCTACCCCGCTACAATCAAATGTTAGAAACTGAATGTGAACTAGGGTGTGTCTGCCCCATTGTAGTAAACTGTTAGAAAACATAATGTAAACTAGGGTGTGTCCGCCCCGCTATAGTAAACTGTTAGAAAATAAAATGTAAACTAGGGCATGTTTGCCCCTCTACAGTAAACTAGAGGGCGTATATGCCCCTCGACAGTAAACTGGAGGGCGTATCCACCCCTCTGCGACTTGTACCTACAAAAAAATTTAACAACAACAAATGTAAAATGAAGGAACTTGTTTGTGGGTCCCACCGAGCGTGCTAGAAATGTGAAGCCTTGAGTTTATCCTATCCTAAAGGTGCAAAATAACTAAAATTCAATATAAAGAAAACAAAAGGAACACCTCAAAGATTAGCCTAAGGAATGATAACACAAAGAAAGATAGCAAAATAATGATTGTAAATAATTATACCTTTGTGTTGTTGAATCCCTTGGTTGGCCCTTGATGTTTAAAAGCTTGTATGCTCCTTGGATGGATATGGAGATGGTTAGATGCAAGATAAACAATATGATAAAATGCTAATGCTAGAGACTAACTGGCTTGATTAAATGGCTAAGATAATGCTTGCAAATTAAGTGAACAATTTGATAGCATAAGGGTGCAAAATGGTTGTGTTCTCAAATGCATCAGAAGAGGGGGTATTTATAGAGGTAATTGAATTCTCTAGAGAAGTCAATGGTCAATATTGAGCCACCATGGCCAAGATCAAGGGCTATTGTGAGTTGAGTACTCACAAGTCCACACATCTTGACATGTGGAGGGTGAAGTGGCCTAGGATGTAATGATGTGTAAATGAGGTGGAGGGACATGTGATGTGGAAGGACATGTACCTTGAAAGTACATTGGGAGATGAGAAAATTTCCTTAAAAGGAAAGTTCTTGTTCTCAAATGGTTGGAAAGTGACATGAGACGAATTTTAGTATTCCTCAAAAATATCCATGGGAAAGAAGAAAGTAGTTGGAAAAATAAATTTGAATTAAAAATTCACATGCTTGGAAGAATCCCATGGAAAAGACAAGGTTCCAAAAAGGGAATCACTTGTCCACATGTGACTTGATGTGACAAGTCAAAGATTCTAGAAGATGCATGGGAAAAGGGGATTCTAGGAGGAATAAATGTGAATTAAAAATTCACATGGGGAAGAGAGGAGCCTTGGGTGAATAAAAAGGAATTAAAAATTCCTTAGGGGATGGGAGAGTTGACCAAGGTACTAATTAGCCTTAACTAATCAGTAATTAAAAGAAAATTAGAGGGTAATGAGGATTAGAAACCAACTTGCAAAAGTTGGAGGATGTGACACATCCTAATCAAGGATTAGGCATGTGCACATCCCTAATGAAAAGATTAGGATGTTGATTAAGATTAAGAAAAAGGATGTGACTTGTGAGGAATTAAATAAATGTCATATTTATTTAATTTATTTGATGAAAAGGAGAATTAAAGAGATAAGGTATTTAATTATTAACTAAATACCTTAGGGATTTGGCAAAATTAAGGGTATTAATTAAATAATAGTAATATTACTTAATTAATGCAAATAAAAGGATGCTTAGACGAAAGGGGATAAATTTGGATAAATTAAGTGTCCAAATTTAGGCGTCTACATTTTTCCCCTTTTTGAGATGGTGTTACAACGTAGCATTATTTTAAAGAATATTAAAACATAGAACCTAGAAGAAGATGGTTAGATTGGGAAAGATGCCCTAGTCATTAAAGGAGTGACTGTGAAGAAAGATGATGGGAGTGAAGATGAAGGTTAGGGATGGAGGATGCCCCCTCGAGAGGACATGCAGGTTCAAGAGAACACAGGTGTGCTCTTGAAATGGATGAGACGATGAGAATGGAGATGAGGAAGATGATGCAAAGTGATGGAGAAGAGAGGATGATAAGCGATGGGAGATGATGAGAAGCACAAATGGATTTTAGAACAAATATTATGTTTCCCCAGTCAAGCTCCAAGCCAAAATGGGTTGGTGATGGATGGGTTGATGATGATGAAAGTAATGTTGATAAGGGAAGGATACATCCCAACACAACATGAGGATAGGGAAGGATTCATCCCGATGAGTGTTGTTGATGAGGGAAGGATACATCCCAAACAACACCAAAAAGATAGGGAAGGATACATCTTGATGATTACGATGATGAAGATGACGATGAGGAGGATGATTGGATCGAGGATTGTAACAAGGATGGGGACAAGATCACAGATGTGATTAGATGATTTTTGCTAGAGTGAACAAATGAGGATTAGATTAAGATGTGAGATGGATGAAAGGAATAAGAATGATGGGGGACAAGATGCGTAGAATAACCAATCTATATTATTCTAAGAAGATTGAAGGGATGATGATAAGAGATTAGATGGAGAGGGGAGGGAGATTGATGAAGGATGAATGGATGGAGGAGATTTTGATAGATGAGAGCGTGTAGGATACATGCAAGATGATGGAATGGAAAATGAGATGCAATCCTAATGCAATTTTCCATCTTCAGAGCACTGATTTTTGCTATAGCATAAGACACAAGATGCCAGGGTATGGAGAACCAAGGCTAATTCATATCTAATGCATAAGACAAAAACAAAAAATAAGAAGGCTATCATAATACCCCAAAGTCGTGAAGACTGTGGTTGGGCCAAGTATTGGGATAACCACAAGCACAAAAGGATGCCCCAACGTAACACAAGACCTTGAGGATCTTGGTGGGTACTACGTGGGACAACCTAGAAGACAACAACAAAGAAAAAAGATCCAGATATGTCCCTATGTTGACTAGTCAAAACACACCATAATATGATAATCATGGTGGCCTCTTTGACAAGTGATGATAGGAGCTCAAATGATAAAAACTGAAAATCATCAAAATATCGTACAATTGAGTTCCAGTCCTTCCATAGGATCGATTTACGGGTTGATGAGGTCTATTAGGCCGATGAACTTGCTGAGACCGGCGATGGATAATACTAAAACTAAAAGATTTATTATGACGCAGGAAAATTCAAAACTGATTGATTCCGACACGCAGTGATCTCTATCGTTAAGAACTAGATAGATAAGGGCATAGCTTGACGACACGACACAAGGAAGACAAGACATGATACTGACACACCCTAAAGACCTAGGGGCTCGAGGGTCGATCAAAGATTAGCTTTCCGTCACGCTGTTACATATTTCCCGCTTAGTTTGATTTCGAAAGATAGGTATCGAACGCGGATGTAAAGAGGATAATGAAGACCCTCGATTGATGGCCAAATACAAGACGGAAAAAGCGTAAAAGACCTGATGATAGATGATAAAGGTACCGGGTGGATCAAATGACCAATCTCGCTCACGCGGAGCCGCCAGGGCAACATAGTCTTCACAAAAAGAATTTCCAAAAGACAAATGATGATAAGTGGGATGACGAAGAAGTTAGTGATCTTTTTTGATTCTCGCGGTTCTTTCCAAAATATGGAATAGCTTGGTAATAGTTGTTAGCAATTATGTTTATGGTTTGAATACATTGAAATTTGATGATGTTGGTGTTATTTTTAGTGAGGAAATTTGTAGGAAAATCTCAGGTGGAACATCCACATCAGGCAGTGTTTTGAATGCAGAAAGCAGGGGCAGAACAAAGGAGAGAGGAAACAATTCCAGAAATCATGGGAAGTCACGAGGAAAATCAAAGGACAAAAGGTCCAACCTAGAGACAAGTGGGATTGTTATAATTGCGGGTAAGCCGGTCATTTAAAACAAAGATTGATGGTCTAGGAAACAAAAGCGACAAAAGGAAGCGCAATTGAAGAGGAAAATTGGTAAGTAATAAATCTTAATGAGGATGCTCATCTCTTTCCCTTGATAATGTTGATGATTCTTGGGTGTTAGATTCAGGGGCTTCATTTCATGCTACCCCCCATAGAAGTTATTTTCTTGATTATGTCCAAGGATTTTGGGTTGGTTTATTTAGGAGATAACGAACCCTGTCAGATTGTTGGAAAGGGAAGAATCAAGATTAAGTTGCAGAATGGGAATCATTGGCTACTACATGAAATAAAGCATGTTCCAAAGTTAAGCAAAAATTTAATTTTAGTAGGACAACTAGATGATGCAAGCGCTGGTGTTGGGATTTTGGGTTGTTTTATTTGGGAGATAATGAACCATGTCAGATTGTTGGAAAGGGAATAATCTAGATTAAGTTGTAGAATTGGAATCATTGGCTACTACATGAGGTAAAGCACGTTCCAAAGTTAAAAAGAAATTTAATTTTAGTAGGACAACTAGATGATGAAGGTTGTGTTTTACATTTGAAGTGATAAAATTGAAGGTTAAAAAGGTGCCTTTAGTGGTAGCAAAAGGTGAAAGTAGTATCCTATATCTTTGTACGTGTCATATTGTTTCCTTACCTTTAGCTATTGTAGATAAAAATCAATGTTCGAACGCTTGTTGCAAATAGCTAAAACCGCATTAATTGCCATGGATTCCGAATCAACATCGCGGGCATAAATAGACTTGGGAATATCGCTGCAAAGGTAAGGAAAGTACTTCATTCAAAGAATGTTTTACCAAGTCCTAAATGTGTTAATATGGATTTCGTGGAAAGTTGTATGGAAACAAAGAGAGTTAGTTTCTCAAGGATGGGAAGCAAAAAGAAAGATGAAAAATTGCTTGTGCATATGGATGAAGGGGGGACTAGATCAAGTATCTTCTCTTGGTTGCTCTCGATACTATGTCACTTTTATTGATGATGCAACAAGGAAGGTATGGATTTATTTCCTTAGGTAGAAATCTGATTTATTTGAAACTTTTAAGAAATGGAGAAGCTTGGTTGAGAATGAGACAAGTAAAAAGTTGAAATGTCTTAGATCTAATAATGGTGGTGATTATTGTAGCAAAGAGTTTGAAGATTATTATTCCTCCAATGGTATTCATAGGCAGAAAATGGTTCCAAGGACCTACTGAAAATGGAGGGTCGGCAGCATGAACAAAAACACAATGGAGGTGCACGGACTATGAGATTGTACGTTGGGCTTCCTTTAAACATGTGGGTGAAAGTTGTAAACATCAAGGCGGTTTATTTAATCAATAGATGTCCCTCTAACCCTTTGGGTTGGCGGTATTCCAAAGGAAGCTGACAGTAAGAAGGTGAGTTATTTTTTCAAGACATTCGCTGTGAATCATTTGCACATGATTCAAAATAGAACTACAAGCTTGATGCAAAAATCAAAGAAATGTATATTTGTTGGATATGGCATTGATGAATTTTGTTATAGGCTTTAGGATTTTGAAAATAAAAAAATTATGAGAAGCAGGGATGCCATATTCAATGAGAAAGTGTTGTACAAAGATCAGTTGCAGCAACATGAGAAGAAAGAAAATGATTATGTAGTGTTGGATGATACACCAAACAACAATGTTCCAGTGGTTCCTCATGCTCTGCAACAACAACAACAAATACCACAAAATCTAGTGAGTGTTAGATGATCTTCAAGGATAAGTAGACGTCCAGAAATATTTTCTCCCTCTTTGTATTCTATTTTATTAACTCGAGCGTTAAGGAACCGTATCGTTATGATGAAGCTATGCAAGTGGGATACTCAAGGTTCAAGGAGCATGGAATGGAAGAAGAAATGGACTCCTTGCTAAAAAATTAGACTTGGGAATAATGCAAGTTTCCTATAGGTAAAAGGGCTTTACCAAACAAATGAGTTTATAGGATGAAAGAGGAGGATGGAGGTAAGAAATTTTTTAAATCCAGATTTTTTGCAAAGGGATTTGCATAGAAAAAGCGTATTGATTTTAATGAAATATTTTATCCTATTATTAAAATGACTTCTATTCATACTGTTTTAAGTATTGTGGTTGTTGAAGATTTTCATTTAGAACAACTTTGATGTTAAAAACAACCTTTATCCATAGTGATTTGAAGAGAAAATATATATGGAACAACCACAAGGGATTTGAGGTCAAAGGTAAGGAGAAACTTTGTGCAAATTGAAGAAAAAATCTATGGGCTTGAAGTAAGCACCTTAGCAATGGTATATTAAATTTGATTGTTTTATGGTTGAGCAAGGCTACAACCGGTGTAATTCAGACCATTGTGTTTACTTTAAGAAGTTAGATGATGATAACTACATTATTTTATGTTTATATGTTGATGATATGCTTGTAGCAAGGTCTAATATGACTGCCATAAGGAGTTAAAACAACAGCTTAACAAATTAATTTGCTATGAAGGATTTTGGGGAGCAAAGAAACTCTTTGGTATGAAAAAAATTCTCATAAGCAGATAGGAAAAGCAGAAAATTGTTTTTATCTCAGGCTGATTATGCTGAGAAGGTGTTGCAGAGATTTCATATGGAAAATACAAAAGCTTTCAGCACACCTTTTCCCAGTCATGTTAAATTGACTAAGGATATGTGTCCAAAGACACAAGAGGAGGAAGAAAAATTGTCCAAGGTACCATATGCTTCAACTATGGGCAGTTTAATGTATGCCATGGTATGCACAAGACCAGATAATGCACATGTTGTAGGAGTTGTTAGCAAGTATATGAGTCATCTTGGTGTTGAGAATTGGAATGCGGTAAAATGGATTCTCAGGTACTTGAAAGGGACATCCAGTAAATATTTATGTTTTTCGGGCTCTAATACTAATTAAAAAGGCTATGTTGACTCATATTTGGTAGGGGATATAGATACCAGGTGGAGTACCATAGGCTATGTATTTACAGTTGGTGGGACAACAGTGAGTTGGATTTCTCAGTTGCAAAAGGTGGTTGCTTTATCCACCACGAAGGTAGAGTATGTTGTTGCAACAAAGGCAACAAAGGAGATTATATGGTTGCAATTTTTCATGGAAGAGTTGAGAAAACAACAGGCTAAAAATTACTTGTTTGCAGACAACCAGAGTGTTATACATCTTGCAAAAAAAATTTCCTTGCATTTTAAAACAAAACACATACAGTTGAGATATCATTTCATTCGGTCAGTGTTGGAGGATGGACAGGTCAAGCCGGACAAGATACATACAGATGCCAATCCAACGGATGTTTATGAAGGTGGTGACAAGGGAGAAGTTGAGTTCCTCTTCAGCTTTGGTTGGCCTTCAAGGTTGAATTCAAGTATAACATAGCAGCAGGGCCCAGGTACTTAATCCCAATGGGAGTTGTAAGTGCAACAATGTCGTCCAGAATCAGTCTCCAAGTGGGAGATTGTGTTGGTGTGGAGCCTGATTAGTCTCCAAGTGGGAGATTGTTGGTATGTGGCAATTGATCATGCTATACTGTACACCCTGGCATGTATCCTCGACTTTGTAAAACCCTAATTCTGGAAGCTTCTAAAAATCTTGTTATAAGAGGTTGGGATGGGGGTTATAGTATGTAGAAAAAGATGATTATTCACGAGATTGTAATATGTTTTGCACTAGATAATAAAATCATTGGATGGTTGTGGTTTTTGTTGATGTAGCCCAGATTGGGTGAACCATGTTAAATTCTTGGTGTTGTCCTGTTTCTACTATAATTTTTTGTGTGTTTTATTTCTCTATTTTATTGATCAAATCTGCATTTAACTGTTAGATATATGCCTTCTAATGCTAACATTAAAGACAGTCTAGCAGTCAATTTTAGGAGGTGATGTTACAAAACAAGTCTATGCACAAATATGATATGTTAAAGGAGAGAAATATAAATGGTATTCCAAATGGTAATTAATTCATGGGTTTGAGACCTTCTCTAAAAGATATGGTCAAAATTCACTGTTTGGAGTGCTACAAAGCAATATGAGGAAATTGTGAGAAAACACCAAATTAGGGTTTTCAAAGTGGAAAGATTGTTCAAGGTTGATTGAATTGTGATTGTTTGGAGAACCTCCACTCTGCTTTGCATCACCTCCAAACATAGGGTGTATAGGATCGCCTTAATATGCAATTGTAAATCAGTTTTCACCCACAAAGTCAACAAGGGTACTTGAATCACTATACCATCAAAATTGTATTACTTAAATGGTTTCTGTTTCTCTCAGAAACACAAATAGTTATTTGTAGTCTTACATGTCATAGAATATTCAAAGCACATCGATACCAAAACATACAAGCCATATTGATTGTGCGGCCCATAGCATTAAAACATGCATACATATGTACATATGCCTGTATATATATATATATATATATATATATATATGCTGTATATATATATATATATATATATATATATATATATATATGTTGCTATGTTATATATGTATACATATATATACACATATTGTATTGTGTGGCTTGTAGCATTAAGGCAATGGGCAGTAGGGTTGTATGTACGCTCTCATGATATGCTTTAAATTTATATCACCGCCAATATTTTCATAGATACAATTCCACGAGAACAACTAAGAGCCAAGACTGTCCTACCATCAAATCCAATCGAACCCACCCCCTATCCCACTTTGCATAGCATACAATAGATTGGAATTCAAAGGCATAAAGAATTAATAGTAGTAGAATACCTATAACTTTATAGTGTAATGTTGCTATTGCTTATGCTCTTGCCTCCACTACCTCCATGTAGATATGAATATGAAAGTGAGACGTGGTAAATGGAAATTGGAAAAGATTCAGAAATGCATTTTTGAATTTGTAAATCTCTTTATATGTTCAATGCTAGTTTGGTATGGATTCTTTAATTTGTGTCATTTCTCAAATTTGAAAACTTGTTTTGATGCCTTCAATTGCAAAGATTGTGTGTATTCATGGTGTGCAATCCTTGTTTGCTTCTCAGGCAATTATAGTGGCCTTAACACATTGTTTTTTAGTGGTTGCATGTGGCAAAAGAGGAGAAGGCAACTATAGTTGTGTGTTGTAATTCGACTAATGGGACACATGTGAATAATTGATTTTCCATGAGTGTTGTGTTGCTGGGAAAGTAGGATATATACATATATGTATACATATATATACATATGTATACATATGCATATACATATATGCATACATATATATCCACATATATGTATACATGTATATATATATATATGAACTATATATATGAATTCATATGTGTACATATATATATATATATATATGAACTGATTATATGAACTCATACGTGTACATACATATATACCTATATATACATATATGCATACATATATATATGTATATATATGCATACATATATACTTATATGCATACATATATGTATACATGTATATAGACATGTGTACATAAATATATGAACCATACATACATACATGCATACATACATTAAAAGAAAACCAATATGAAAAGAAAATTCCATAGTTTAAGATTGCAATGATGAGTACACAAGTAGAAATGTATTGCACAGAAAACCTAGTAACTAGGAACCAGTCTAACCATTTCCATATTTCGTAGTAGCAATCACATATATATACATAAACAATTACATATATATATATAAAATTTTCCTCTGCCTTTAATATTTTTTTGTTATTACCAAATATGCAAATGGGTTAACTTGTTTTAACTTGTTTTCATTTCCATGTTTGGTAGTAACAATGAAATAAAAAAAGCATTTTGCGGACATAACTATTGTGCATGGAAGAACAAAATAATACAATTGCATGGCATAATATCTTTGAAATGAAAACCAATGATACCATATTCATATTTCATAGTAACAATCACATACATATACATATATATGTATGTATGTATATATATAGGTGTGTTGCCAAAAAATGTATACCTTGCTTAATTTGGGCATAGTTGATGATAAATTGGACTTAATGAGGCCTTGATTTAGTGTTGTGAGGTGTTTTACACATCCATATTAGGTCTTGGACCCTTGCAAATTGAATAAAATGTATGTCTTGTGAAGGTGTTGTAAAGAATTGTAAATGACTTTCACACTTTTCTAGACTTTTATTGGTCCTTTCCTCTCTACTTTTGAATTAAATATTATTTTAATTAAAAAGTTAGATTTTCCCTCTTCTTCTATAATTAAATAATTATTTTAATTATTTAATTATTCATTAGCCTTTTCTCTCTATAAGTAAATAAATGTTATATTTATTTAATTATTTATCCTTTCTTTATCTCCCCAATTAAATAATTATTTTTAATTATTTAATTATATAATTTGTTCTCACCTTTCTTTTTGAAATAAATAAAATTAATATTTTATTTATTTCTCCTATATTAACCTAGAATTAAATAATCTTTATTATTTAATTTTTCTCCAACAACTTTTTTTTTTAAGTGTCAATCTTATCTTCCACCTCAAGTCGTTATTGATCCATGTCTTTCTTCTCTCAGTTAACCTCCACCCTTGATTAAGTTATTTTCTAATTTAATCTTGGCCCTTGATCATGACCCTTATTCTTAACTCTTTTCTATAAAAGGATACCTTTAAACAATAATTCATTCATTAATTCATTCATAATTCAATCACCATTCATCATTCATTTCATATTTTCAAGTCAGCAAACTAAGATTAAGCATTCAAGATAGCATTCAGGATTTCACTTCTAATGCAATCCAAAGGCAAGATTATTTATCCATTGTTGCGCATGCTCCAGATCATCAATAATTTGGAAGTTTCCTAGTGGTTGTATGTTTCATGTTTCATTATCTTATTTCATCATTTTGGTTTAATTACATAAATGGGTGATGCAGGAGCATCCAAGGTGTAAGAGCAATCTTGCATCACCCAAAAAAAAAGTTGTTTCTTTTCAATAAGGGCTAAATTTGGTAGGGTTACTATTTCTATAAGTTTTCATTTATGCACAGTTGGACACAAAACCTTACACCGACCTCTAGAATGGTAAATTGAAGCCAATGGTGAAGAAATTAGTTTAATACTATTTGTCATTTGAGAGATATTAAAATTTTAATTTTTGAAAATCCTAGTAAAATATTCAGGGTCAATTTTGAGGCACTTAGAGGCTTCGAATGGGCCTAAAAATTGGTGGAAAACAAAATTGGATGGCACATGATTTCTCGAGACCTTTCTGAAAAAGGTATTATAATAGAAAATATGACAGTCAAATCAAAAGTTATGACACCGCGAAGTTGTAATACCAAAATTAGTAAAATTTCAAAATATCTTCTTGAGGAAGTTACACTTTCCAAAAGATTCTAGGGTTGTTACACGTTCCAGAATATTCTAGGGTGGTTACACATTCCAAATAAAGGATGTAAAGGGAGACTACAGAGGGATGCAAGAGCAGAGTAGATGGCGGCTCCGATTTGCAGACATGCAGATTTATGTAATCAAAAGGCCCATGTGATGGAAAATATAATGTTGTAATTTCATTTCATTTTAGTGATAATAGAAAATATTTGCTTTCCTTCTTGCATTTTTTTGTGCCATTATCTATTTTTTTGTGAGTTTTAGATTGTAAGGGGAGTACCCTTCATCAACGAGGTTTGACCAAGGCAAACCCCCAATCCCTAACAGTCAACATTTTCTCTCTTTTCCTTTGTGTGATTAAGGTTTAGGTGCTTGGATGACTTGGAAATGATTGCAGATTAGGTTTCAAACTTGTTGGATTCATTTCCCTTTTGGCAAGGTCAAAATATACACAAAAAAATCACTTTCAGGCCCGAATTTGGTAGTTTCCAAACTGGACACCAAGAGGAACAGAAAGAGTAGACCAAGAGCTACAAATTCCACTTTTAACTTTTAAAAAAAGAAAAAGTGGACTAAGTTGCCAACAATGGTGACTTAGTCCCACTGTGCATGTTTTTCAGAGGGTTTTGCAATTTAGGATACCCATTTGGCTGAAACGGACTCTAGAGCAGTTTCCTAGATCTAGGACTAAGTCGTCCAGCTTTGCGTAAGTGTCCTAGTTGGCTAGAAAATTAGAATTTCTAGAATTTCAGAGACATCTATAGACCTTCATGCCATCCTTTTTCAGCCTCCAGGTGTACACACTCTATTTTGTAACCTTCAGCTCAATTTTGTTTGCATTTATAGGTCATTTATCATATGCTTGCATATCACAATGTGTTTTCAAACAACTTACATTTCTTAGGTTTTGTATTAATATTCATTATCTTTTATCAGTTCTTTGCATTTAGGAATATTTCAACTATACTAGCATTAGTCTTGAGTGAACCTACAAGTTTTTGTGGGATACCTTTCTCCTTTTAGGTGAAAAACCCTAGAAGTCTAAGAGAGAGCCATCCTATACAAAACTTTGTGGTTCATTTTGGTGAACCTACTTTTCAAATATCTTCTTTTCTAATTTGGAGTCCATCATTCTCCTAGAATTTTCTTGCATTGCATTTTGCATTAGTTAAGTGGCATTCTAGGGTTTCAAATTTTGCATTAGTGAAAAGTGCATATAGGTTTCCTTTTTGTGTCTTAAATCATTGAATTTTTTTGAAATTTTGCATTGGCATCTTAGGTCTACATTATACAGCATAGAAAATATCAAAATTTATCAAAAAAATCTAAAAATTCTAAAAAAAATCCATGTTGGGACTAATTCACCACCTTGGGCGACTTAGTCCATTTTCACCCCTAAAGCTGCCTTTTATAGAACTAAAAACCCTATTTTTAAGCTTTTGTTTGGTGCCATTACCTATATGTATCAGTTAGTTGACTTTTTGTAACATGCATTTCATCAAATCTAGCTTAATTTGACTCATTTCATACATTGCTTAATTTCAAATTTGCATTCCCACATTGTTGCATAGCATAATCAGTCAATTATCATCCAAAAATTGCATTTCCTTTTAGCCCTTACATTGCATTTTTAATTTTCATAGACTATTATTCAAATCATTTCCAAGTTTGCAAAGCGAAAGTTAGTTAATAAGCATGTTAGTCATTCATGTACAATGCATTCCCTAGTTATGATAGTCTCTTAGTACAATAGAGTGCAAATGCAAACGTTTTTCTTAAACTTACACCCCCTCCTATCTCTCCTATTTGTGAGGATGATGTGTTAGAAGAGAATACAAACATATATAACCATGATCGTCATAATTTTACTTCTCCTGATACCTCTCCTTTAAGTGACAAAGGTATCTTGGCAAAAGAAGGTACAATCATTGAGAATCACGAAGGTATTATTTGTTCTTCTCCTCATTCTCCGTGGGAAGATAGTATAACAATACAAGATGAATTCATTTCCACCACTTTACCTGGTCTCCATTCATCTCCCAATTCCTCCCCTACTTGTACAAATTCTTTAGTGAATAAGGATACAATCGTGAATGATCATCCAATAATTGAGAGTTGTAGCATTATTTCTCTCCTTCCTAATGTTCCTAACATTTGAAAGGGCCTATTTGAGCATGAGGATCCAATCATTGGCGCACATGAAAATCATAATTTTCCTTCCCCTAATATCTCTCCTATTGGTGAAGAAGATATTATGGTGTTACACAATCCAATCAATGAGAATCATGAGAATCTTATGTGGCAAAACATCATAGAACAAGACAATTCAACCATGGATAGCTCCCTTACTTACGATGATGACATTTTGGAAGAACCAATCCTTGAATGTCAAGACCATTTGGATTATTGTTCTCCTAAAAACTCTCTTCCTAGGGAGACTATTCCGATGCAAGAAAATAATGAGTCTTCCTTAGATGATAACAAACATGTGATTCTAGATTGCCCTTTATTAGGGATACATCAAACCAAGACCGCTGAGGTTATGCATGCTCATGTTTCCATTAGATCCCCTCGATCAATGAACCTCCTACATACCCCATGGGCCATCCTAAGAATCCTCTAGTTCTTTACCCACCATCACACAAAAAACAAGCTCAAAACAAACTTGAACTCATCCTTTACCCACCTAAGAACAATGTTTTGCACCAACCGAGTTACAATGGCATTGCTCACATATATAACAAAGTGTATATAATGAAGGCCAACCCCAAACCTAAAAGACTTATGAAACAACATGGGAAAGAATGTGATGCTATAGAACAAGGTATCCATGCCCCTCTAGATCCTAAAACACAAGCACCAAATCATGGTCTTGGTGATTGTCCTTTCATATAAATCAACCCATCCAACAAACCTTCACTCAACATCAATACTATCACACAAGATTCTTCCAAGAAAACTCTAACCTTGGTACATCCTAAATTGATAGACATCTCATCAAATATATATCAAGCTGAAACTTTGTTTACTTATAAAAATAAATAACATTAGTTGTTGCTCCTTGCCATGCAATAGTTGTAGGATTATAACATGTACTCACTATTGCATGTTTTACATTCATCGAAGGGAGAAACATAACATCATCCATTTCAAGCTCACCTTTGTCTTGCACTCAATGGGGGCAAGGGGTTAAGTAGCCTTTTCCTTGTATCTCACTTGTTGTTGTCTCTTTTGTCTAGTCATTAACCTTTCATGAACATATAACAACAAGCTTGGGATGTGGATGACATGCCTTAACTTGACTCGCGTGTGACATACTACCTCATTCATGGCATAGCTTATTAGAAACATATGACTTGGCATCGGGCTTTCTGAATAAGCTCTCATTATCTTCTTCTACTTTAAAGAAATTGCTCACAGTGTTAGTATAGTAACCACTTTAAAGTGGGGGCATGCATAGACAACATCTTTTTATAAATTTCATGGCATGATTTTTTATTTTTTCTTACACAATGTGTCCTCTTCTTTGGTGGTGTCATTGGTTTTGATGTCGTCCAAGAGTGTTCGATCAGCTGGCATGGAATGATGCAAACGAGGCATCCCATGGGCAACGATATGACACTTTGACTTGTTCTCTCTTGGAGACATTAGGCACAATGCTCCCTAAGAAGAAGACCTTACATGAACAAAGAAAAATCCCTTTTAAACAAAATTTTTACTTTACATTAAATTTTTTTTACAAAAAAACCATTTTCATTATGGTGCCTTATCAAATTTATCAGGAGGATAACTTTGGTATGGTTAGTATAATGGGAATCTAACACACTGACATGACTTTCTCATTATATGGTCGGAAGTTGACACACTAGCATGAATTTCTCCGCTGAAACCTTTAATTTTGGGACAACTCACCCCATGGATGACCTAATGTTTTGTGGCCCCGAAGTGAGTGCATCTTTGATCCACCTCATTTTTCTTTCCTTTATTTCTTTTCATTACATGAATATGTATCTTGTATTGTTACAAATCATTCACCTTGTGCATGTCCTTTTTTGCTTATGTTGGTATGACTTAGGATCTTGGATCGTGGGGGCTTGACTGATTCCTTGATCTTTGTCATTCTTTTTCATCCACATTGGTTCGATTAGACTTCTCTTGATTGTATACTTTAGTGTGATTTTGAAGCAAGTTCACCTTCTCACTAAAGTGGGGGCTTAATGTGTTCCCAAAAAATGTATTTCTTGCTTGATATGGGAATAATTTATGATAAATTGGACTTAATGAGGCCTTGATTTAGTGTTGTGAGTGTTTTACACACATCCACATTAAGTCTTGGGCCCTTGCAAATTGAATAAAATGTATGTCTTATAAAGGTGTTGTAAAGAATTGTAAATGAATTTCACACTTTTCTAGACTTTTATTGGTCCTTTCCTCTCTACTTTTGAATTAAATATTATTTTAATTCAAAAGTTAGCTTTTCCCTCTTCTTCTATAATTAAATAATTATTTTAATTATTTAATTATTCATTAGCCTTTTCTCTCTATAAGTAAATAAATGTTATATTTATTTAATTATGTATCCTTTCTTTATCTCCCCAATTAAATAATTATTTTTAATTATTTAATTATATAATTTGTTCTCACCTTTCTTTTGAAATAAATAAAATTAATATTTTATTTATTTCTCCTATGTTGGCCACCTAAATTAAATAATCTTTATTATTTAATTTTCTCTAACAACCTTTTTTTTGTGTCAAACTTATCTTCCACCACAAGTCTTTATCTATCCATGTATTTCTTCTCTCAATTAACCTCCACCCTTGATTAAATTATTTTCTAATTTAATCTTAACCCTTGATCATGATCTTTATTCTAGCCATTCACTTAACTCTCCTCTATAAAAGGAGACCTTTAAACCCTAATTCATAATTCAATCACTCATTCAATCACCATTCATCATTCATTCATATTGTCAAGTCAAGCAAGTAAGAATTAAGCATTCAAGATAGCATTCAAGTTCACTTCTAAGGCAATCAAGAGCAAGATTCTTCATCCATTGTTGCAGTAA
This sequence comes from Sequoia sempervirens, assembly GCA_007258455.2. NCBI lineage: Eukaryota > Viridiplantae > Streptophyta > Pinopsida > Cupressales > Cupressaceae > Sequoia > Sequoia sempervirens. The sequence goes on along the minus strand of VDFB02050133.1, from coordinate 45,185 downwards.
CTCAAGATCTATCATCATGGCAAGTTTCTAATTGATTTGTGTAAACATGACTTGGCGTTGTCTCAAAATGGAAGCACGGCTGTCTAGATTAACCCATTTAATATTTCGAGATAACAAAAAAATTATTAAAGAAGGAAAATTGTAAAGGTTAAATTTTGTGCATTATCCAAACCACATGAATACAAGTGCATGGCGAGAAAACCTGTAATTGTGAACCAGGTCAAACCCTTTCCATGTTTGGTAGTAACAATGAAATAAAAAACATTCCATGAGACAAAACTATTGTGCATGGAAGAACATAATAATACAAGTGCATGGTAGAATATCTTCAAAATGACAACCAATGCTACCATTTTCATATTTCGAAATGACATGAGATTATTATAAGCAAATTGCAAAGTTAAAGTCTATGCAATGAGGAACACACGAATGTGCATGGCAAAAACCCTCAAAATGATAAACATTATAACCCTATGAATAATAATACTAATGTAACCATTTCCATATTTTGGAATAAAAAAAAAATGTAAAAAAACAAATTGCAGAGTTAAAGTTTGTGGAATGACAGAAAACCAATCAAACCCTTTCCATATTTCGTCAAACAAGTCTAACAGTAATGAAAAACCATTTAAACCAGTCAAACCCATTTCATATTTCCTATAAGGAAGAAAATATGAAAAGTACAATGTAGAGTAAATGTCATGCAATGAAGAACAAAAGATTAGGAGTGCATGGACAAGTATAGAGGTAAACAAAACCAGTGAAACCCTCCCCACATATTTTATTAGTCTTTTTGAAAGACAATTTTTCACAATGAAATTATGTGAAAAAAATAAGTGCATGGAAAAATACCATCGTATTCAAAGACACTAGTACAGGTTGAGTGAGGCTAGAAACCTCACCTGAAAGAGAAAGGGAGTTGTCGAGAGTGTAGAGCCAAACAAAGAAGCATGAAAAGCTGAACAAAGAAGCATGGAGAGTCAAACCAGTATCGATGCATAACCAAATGCACACTCGAGAATGAACGCAAACAAAAGGAATGAGAGTGAGCGGGATATGCGAGATTTTGGAGCATTGAATGAACCTTGATCTCTGTTTACACGCCCGACAGTCTGAGTAAATGTGAAGGGACACATTAGGAAAGTTGGTCAGTGGATGTAATGAAGAAGGCGACGAGTGATTAATGCTCTAAATTGTTCGTTTAGGGTGGCGAGGCTATTAAAGCCACACTTTCGTCTAATCCAAAGGAGGTAGATTTGTTTGTTGATTAAGTAGGTGGATGGGCTCCACTTTCGGGTGGAGGGAAAAATGGGCCCATTTTTGATAGGTCAGACTAAACGATGCATTACAGGTGGCGAGGTGCTCAAATTTTAAAAAAAAAATTATTATGTCCGATGCACAAGTGGCAAGGTGACATGGTGGGAAATTTTTATTTTTTGGTCGATGTGGACCTCCAAACTTTGAGTGCCCTACTTTGGGCCCCCCTCCCCTATGTGGTGTTGCACAAGCCTCTATATCTTGTCAACACATGTCAAGTACATTATCATAGGCACCATTAATTGTATGAAGTGTTATTACCTTTTGTATTAGTGTATTTACATACACCTTGATATGTTCCTACTATTAATATTGAGATACAAAATATAATATAATTAACCCATTAATTGATTTAATATATTATTTAATAGAATATTCAAGTTATTACAATTTTTTTTTTTGAAAACAACATTAGGGGAGACATACCAGTAGTTGCCAGGGCTAACTTTGTGCATTCATATAGAGTGGAAAATAGGTTTGATTTCTTCATTTTTTTTGGGCTTGTTCGTAAGCGATTTAGGACCTTTAAAATAAAAATTTGGCTTCTAGGTATTTAAAACGCGTCTTGTCGAATTCGTAAAGAAAAAGGTGCTTAAAAAAGGTGTTTTTGGATCTTTGTCCGCTACATTTTTATTAATTCACCGATACTTGTTCATTAAAAAGCCATTTTTTTTAAAAAAAAGCCTATTTATAATTATCAATAAAACTATTTCAACTTACGTTTGTATGTGGGCCCGCTCAATATATCACGTGGGTCCACTAGGAGGTGGTAGCTTTAATCTCAACCCGACCACATTACATTGTTAACCACGTGCCCCATATGCCTTCATCAAACCACATGTATGAGTTTACCTAACCACGGTTTGTTGGGCATCTTTAAGCCCTAAACTCATCATCTCCCATGGATTTTTTCCTCATTTTCATTGTGGTCTACCTTCTCCCGCCATCAACGCAACCTCGTGCAACCATGGTGAATTCCTCCAGCTCCCTTCTATTGCAAGTAACGTCTCCACCTCTCTTCACCTGCAATATTGTTTGTTCAACAATGGGGTCTTGTTGGCGTCAATGGTGTTTGAGTGCATTTTGGTGTCTTTAAAAATTATTTCTTTGTATGGAATTAAGGGTTTGACTGTAATCATTTATATTTACATGTGACTGGTAGAAATTTGATCCCCCATGAATTATTTTGTCTATGGCATCGATGGTTTGACTGGTATGATTTTTTTTTACATTATTCTATGAACTAATCACATGTAATGTGATTTAAATAGAACATTAACAAAATTTTGAACAGTATAATCATGAAATTTTATGGGTTTTCAGTTTTTGCCCCAAATTATTGAGGGGTTTCAGGATATGAGTTAATGGGTAGATGTTTTCTATTTTTAGTAATTATAATATGCACATGAAATTATATGGGTATACAGATTTTGTCGAATTCTCTTCGAATCCCTACATTATAATCATGAAAATTAATGGGTATACAGTTTCTGTCCTAATTTATCAACTGGTTTTAAGATTACAATTTGCAAACAATTATATATATACAGTCATGTCGTGTAGGGTTTCATCATATCAATCCATGTAGGGTTTCATCACATGAAGCTTCACAGACAATGATATTTTCTAATCACATTGTATATATATTTTTGCAGAGAATGATTATTCTTTTCTAGTGCAAGAGCAGCTTTACAATTTTTGGTTTGTCAATGTATTGTGGATTCTAGGATAGGTTGAGTCATTTTTATCATGTAATAAGGTCATGTGGACCAATTTTTGATGTAAATAATGTCATTAGGAGGTCCTAGGTGTGTGGAAATTCAAAAGTTGCTAATAATGTTGCAATTTTGTAAAAGTTACATAGTGCATTTTTTGACAATTTTGTTGGTAGTTAGAGCATGAACGGTCATTTCTTCAAAATTTTGTTGTAGACCATTGGTATGGTGTAAAAACATGTTTAAAAGGCCTCTCATACCTTTGGGGCAGTTTGGCTTGTGAAAGTTTTGAAGATACAATACAATATTATTTTGTTTTGTGAGAATTTTATGTGTTTTCTATAAATTCCATCTTTGTACGGCTCCATATGATCAAATAATGATGTGAAACTAGTGGGAAAAGCTGTAGCAGTGAATTAGATTTCATTTGATTCCTTTTGGAGAGTTTTTATTCAAGAATTGTAGGAGATAAAGCAATTTTTTTGTAAGTTTCCTGGTTGCTTAAGGTTTTCTAGGGTTTTGGTGAAAATGTGGAATTTTAGGCCATTCCATCGTAGGATAATTCTATAAGTTGGTGAAATGGGCATCTTAGGTGTACGATTTAGTATTTTTAGGGCTGTAAGGCAGGGTGATGTTGTTTGGATATTAGTTGCACGTGCCCTAGCTTGACAAGTTTGATTGTCAAGCATGAAATTGCTGGTTTTGGAGTAGGACAACAAAAATTTGGTGTGAACTGTGAAAAATAATGATAAAATTGTAATTTTAGTGACTGGTTGAAGTTGTTTGTGAAGATTTTCAAGTTTGTTGTGAGGAAAATCAAGGACCTCCTTTGGAAAAGAGGCCTGATTAGGCCTAGAAATAGCATAGAAGGGAAGAATTTGGTATGATGTTCCAAAACAACCCATGTCAAGGGTTTGATATGTTGAAAGGTAGCAAATTGGGTTTTTGAAACTATTGGAGACAAGTCCCTAAAAGACCTTCTTTGAGAGTTATAGTTGGATAAGTGTGTTAGGTGACCTACAAGCAAGTAGGTGGGTTATTAAAGGAAGATACCCTAGATTGGACTTGTGACCTTGAAGACAAGTTGGAATCTATTTGTTTGAGTCTAATATAACCTTGCCTTGCATCATTTTTAGACAATGATATATTATTCTCAGACAATGATATGTTATTATCAAAATGTATATATATTTTTGCAGGAAATGATATATTCTTTTCAGACAATGATATGTTCAGATCAAATTGTATATATATATTTGCAGACAATGATATATATATAGGTTCTCATGATGAAAACCTACACGAAATGATGCAATAGTTGCTTCCATTTGGGGGCATCTCCCTTTCTATTCATTCAAAAGGAGAAACATTTCATAATCTTTCCCTTCTTGAGGGGAGTCAAATACATTAGAGAAGTTGTACCATCTACCAGATGACTCAATTGGTGGGGAGTCTTGAACTTCACCACAGTGAGAGACATGTTTATCCTCTGTGATATTTGATGGCGTACCTTTTGGAATACTTCCTGATCCAGTCCTTATCTGCCACCTCTTTTAGGCCCTGCCAGTCAATCACATTGGCGGAGCTTATCATGTCCTCGCTTCCTTCAATTGTTATATTTTACAGTTTATCCATTGTTTTATTTTCCTCTCGGTACGTGTGTCTAATTATGAAGTTTGGGGTTTCTTCCAATTTGTCTAAGACTCTGTCCAAACAGCTTTGGAGTAGCCAATTCACTATTTTTTTTATTTTAGAGCGTTAATACAGATCAATGAGTCACCTTCTATGTCCAACTTTACCCACTTTTTCTCCTTAGCTAGAGCTAGTCCCTGGTCGAGCGTTGCAAACTCAGCCTCATTATTTGTTCCCTCCTCCAGTTTCTTTGAGATTGCCCATACTATGTCTCCATTGTGGTTTCTAAATACACAACTAGTGCCAGATTTACCCAGATTTCCCTTCAAAGCCCCATCAAATTTTAATTTTAGTCTTCCTTCTGATGGTCTCACCCATTTGACTTCTATTCTTTTGGATTGGCTTGCCCTCATGTCATTGTTTTGAAAATTGGAGGGGAATTTTAGCTTAGTCCAATGATGCATCAACCAGTTGTCCTACGCTGAGAAATTTTATTTTGTATTTGACCTTGCTTTGACGTTTAGTAGTTCTGAGATCCCTGCTTCAATGCTTATTTTTATCTGTTCTATGTTGCTTTCTTTCCCAATGAATATCCTTTTGTTTCTCTCACGCCATACTTGCCAAAGTACCATCGAGGGGCTTACCTTCCAGATGTCACCCCAAAGGTTATGTTGGTGCCATATCGGCCAGCTCAAAAAATTCTTCCTTATGTCTCCTGGCCTCACACCTATCCATCTGAGCTTCTCACTAACCCAACTCCAGATTTCTGAGGCCACTCCATAGTTCAAGAGTAGATGGTCCGCACTTTCCTCATTTTCCTTACACATTGGGCATCTATGCAGACCTTATAAGCCTACCAAATGCAATCTATCTCCTGTCAGTATGCGTTTGTGCAAGGAAATCCAAGAAAAGGCACCAAACTTTGGTAGGGTCGCATTGTTCCAACACAAGACAAATGGCCAATCTTTACTATCTTGTTGTATTTTAGTTACCTTATATCCCAACTTAACTGAGTAATTCCCTGATTTTTCTGCACACCATCTTAGCTTGTCCTTCCTTTCGTTTGGCACAATTTTCCTCTTCTTCAGCTCCTCCATTAACCGAAATGAGTCTTCCTCACTTAGTCCCCACCTAAGGATTAGGTCTTTGTTCCACAAATTCCCAGAAGATGAGGAAGGTGAGAGCAAGTCTCCCACTTTTTATATGCTTCTGTCTTTCTACAACTTCCAAGCGACTTGCTAACTCTTCCAAGCTACTAAGAGAGGGGTTCCCTCCCCAAGAGTCCCACCAAAATGAGGCTTTCCTACCATCATTGATTTTCTAGGTTAGGTGATCTGTTATAATTGGACGACATTCCCACATAAAGTTCCAGATGTGCGACCCTCTGCGTGAGTTGGCTACGGTTAGAATTCTATCAGGCTCATTATTGTCAAGATATTTTTCCCTCAGAATCCTACTCCATAAAGCCTCTAGCTTTGAAAACATGTGCCAAATCAGTTTAGCTCCAAACGCACGGTTTTGTCGCTCTAAGTATTTCAACGCAGCACCCCCAGCTTCCTTATCTTCTCTTGCTATATCCCAACTTATGAGCGGAAGTTTTTTTTCCCCGTTAGCGCCTTCCCATAAGAATATTTTCATTGTCTTGTTTAGATATTGCTCCATTTTCTTTGTTAGTCTCATGCATGACATAGCGTAAATTGGGACCGCCATTAGAACCACTTTAAGCATTGTTATCCGCCTAGAGAGCGTTAACCATTTCCCTTTCCAACTTGAGGCCTTTTTCCTGCATGTGTCCAACACCTTCTCCCAATGCTCAACTTTTATTAGTCCTTGGAAAATTGGGACCCCCAAATATGTGCATGGGAGTTGGCCAATTCCATAACCCAAAACATCCGCAATTCATCTCTGCAATCTATTAGTGACATTGAGGAAAATGATAGCAGATTTGTCCTTGTTAATTTTATGACCAGATTTGAACTCATACCTTTCCATAGTTTCTTTGACGACCCCAGCCTCCCCTAAGCTTGCTTCCCCAAACAATAGCGTGTCATCAGTGAATTGCTGGTGCGAGAGGGCTTCCATTCCATCAGCAATATTCAATCCTTTCCATCTACCTTCAACTTTATGTTTTCTGATTTGGTGGCTGAGAGCTTCAGCCATGATAACAAATAGAAATGGAGAGATAGGATCTCCTTGGCGTAAACCTCGCAACCCGCCAAAGAAACCACATGGGGAGCTGTTCACAATAACAGAGTAGTGGACTGTTGATATGCAAGCATAGATCCAATCTAGCCATTCCCTATTGAAACCAAACATCTCCATTACTTTTAAAAGGAAATGCCACCTAACCCTATCATAAGCCTTGCTTATGTCTAGCTTTATAAACATCGCACTTGTTTTAGAGGTTTGCATCGAATGTATTGCCTCATTAGCTACAATAATACCTTCCATTATCTTTCTGCTAGGGGTAAATCCCATTTTTTCTTTAGAGATTATTGTATTCAAAATTTTCTTCAGCCTATTTTCCATTGCTTTCGAGATTATCTTGTAAATTGAGTTGCATAGCGCTATTGGTCTGAAGTCTGTCAGTGAATCTGCATTCTCTTTCTTTTTTATTAGCGCTAAGTTTGTCATATTTATTTTCTTCAACATTTTATGCTTCTTCTTGAAATCTTCCACAACCTCCCATACTTCTTCTCCGATGAAGTGCCAACATTTCTAATAAAAACATCTTAGGAATCCGTCTGGTCCAGGGGATTTGTCTAGGTTGAGTTCAAAAGAAGCCCTTCTTATCTCTTCCTTGGAAAAAGGGGCAGTTAGGGATTTATTCATTTCTTCTGTTACCAGCTTTGGAATACACTGTTATGTCTTCCAGGCAATGAACTTCACTATCCTCCTTTGGGTTGTACATCTTTTGAAAATACTCCACACAAGCCTCCTGAATCCTTATCTCCTCTATGAGCTCCCCGTTTGAGAGGTGAACTTTATCTACCCTATTCTTGATTCTCTTGGACCTCAATGTGTTGTGAAAGAAGCTTGTGTTCTGATCCCCCTCTTTCAACCAAGCTCCCTCGCTTTTTCCTTCCAAAAAAGTTCTTTGATTAACACTTCTTCATATTTTCCCATTAGCTCTTTTTCTTTCTTGTATTCCTCGTCTGTCATACCTTTCTCTATCACTGCTTTGTTCAAAACTTCTAAATCATCTTCTATCAACTTTTTTCTATTCGAAAATGCTTCCAAACACCTCCTTATTCCATTTGCTCAGTTTCCCCCTGATGTGATCCAATTTTGACATGAATAGGAAGCTCTTTGGTCCTTTACGTTCATGCCTCTCTTTCCACCAAGTTTCCATCTGTGGCAACATATTTTCATCGTGCCACCACATTCTTTCAAATTTAAAAGTCTTTTTAGCTGGGGGTTTATCCTTTTTTATAATCAGGGCCACTAGAAAGGGATCCGATCCTGTGTTTGGGCAGATTTCTGCTTCCCAGAGAGAGTTTTGTTCCAACTAGTTTCAGGATAGCATAAATCGGTCAAGCCTTTCTGCTATATTGGCATAACCAATCCGTCTATTTGTCCATGTGTAGCATCCCTTCGCTGTTTTTACGTCTACTAGCTCATTCTTGTCCACAAAGTTTTTGAAATCTCTTATTACCGACGTTTCTCTCTTGACTTCACTGCTGTTTTCCTCCATTCCCAAGATGGCGTTGAAATCCCCTCCAAGGATGATTAAGTCTTCTCTTATTTGGTGCATCATGTTCGATATCTTGTCCCACAACTTCATCTTTTCTTTTGTCTTGACTGGGCCGTGTATGTTAAATAAAAGGAACTTATCGTTTGAGGCTAGTTCTTTTACTTCACATAGCATCAGGTTCTCCTTTGCTTGACTGATAGTTACCTTGAATTTTAGGGGGCACCACAAGGTCATCATTCCTCCAGCTCTCCCTTTTGCTTCTATCTAAACTCCTTCCCATTTTCGCAATTGTTTGATGGAAGCTTCAGCTTCTTTTTTCTGAAATTTGGTTTCCTGTAAGAGCAATATCTCTGGCTGCATTATTTCTATTTGACGCTCGATGTAGAGTCATTTGTTAGGGGCGTTTAAGCCCCTAACATTCCACATTGTTAGCTTCATCACTCCTTTAGGGAGGCCGAGCCTCCCCTTGACCTTAGCACATACTCTTTGATGTTTGTGAATCCCTTCTCTTTAGCTTCCTCCCGTTTTTGTTTATTTGTTTTTCGGCCCAATTTTTTAGACACTTAGGGAGAGTGCTTTGTTTTTTGTTTGGTTGATCTCTCTTGGTTCCAGGATATATAGCTCATCTTCATCATTGCTTTCTTGTTGGTCTCCCCCTGAATGTTCCTCCTCCTTCTTCTCTTCTTGCCTTGTCTCCCCCATTCCTTCCTTTGCCAATACTTTCTCCAAAGCTTGTGTATCTTGGGAATTTTCCAAGTTTTGGCTCCCTTTTTCTACTTTTGAGTTTACTTTTGTTGGGAGAAACTGGGAGATTTTTTGACCGATCTCTTCCTCTGTAGGACCCCCATCCTCCTTCTCTTTTCTATTTTCTTTTGTGCTTGATTCATTTGCTGACTTCCCCAGGGCTGCAGGGATTAAGTACTCTCCTTTCTCCTTCAGAGCTTCCTTGTCTATCAGAGTTTTGTATTTGTGCTCTTTGTCTCTACCTTCCTGAGGCTTGGGCTTATTCCAACAGTTCTTTGAGTTGTGGTTCTATCTTTGTCAAGTTCCATAGTAAAGTTTGCATTCTTCTTCCTCTAGTTGTTGAGCCCAAACTATTTTTCCAACATTTAAATTAATAGACTGGGGGATTTCTTTTATCGATAACACTCTAATCTTGGAATATAGCAGAGATTCTCCATTCCTAAGGTCAATCTCCAGGGTTCTTCCTATTGCATTACCAATATTTCTCAGGCATCTCCTAGATCAATACTCATAAGGGAGATTATATAATCGGATCCAGAGGGGTACATCCTTGGGATTGTAGTAGAGGGGGTCAAAATTTTGTATCCAAGGTTGAATATACAAGTGTGCCTCCCCTTTTTTCCATTCGTTTGACTAAAGAAAATCCTCCCTATCCTCCTTTGCATTGAATACTGCCACAAAGAAATGTTTTGGGAGGAAATTGATCCATGTAATCCCCTTCCAGCTTGCCATCGTCCAGGCCCTAATTTCTGCTCTTGCAAATTTTCTTCCCAGAAACCTACCTATTAGAGCCTTCTCTTCCATATCCATGCTATCCCCTTGCACCTTGCTCGCCACATCTAGATCCAACACCTCTGCCTTCTTTTGGATGATCGCATGTTTGTGGGGATCTGGGATTCTCTACCTTGGAGGGTTTGAAAAGGACTCTTTTCCTGCATTTTACTCTTTCCCATTCCACCCATACTCCTTGGAAGTGATCCCCTCTACCTCCCTTTCTTTCCTTAGCTTCTCCTGTAGGATTTCCAACAACCACGCCTCCTCGACCTCCTTCTCCCATGACCCTCTTCATGCTTTCATTTGGCTTTTTTCGGCTCGCTCCATTTTGGATATTTTTCCCAAGGATTTTATTGTATCACAAACAATGATATGCTATTATCAAAATGTATATATATTTTTGTAGGAAATGATATATTATTTTCAGACAATGACATGCTCAGATCAAATTGTATAGATATTTGCAGACAATGATATATATAGGTTCCCATGATGAAACCCTACACAGCATGAGGCTTGATATATATATATATATATACAGTCATGCCCTGTAGTGTTTCATCATATCAATTTGTGTACGGTTTCATCACATGGACCTTAACATGATCCTCTATCAATGGCTGCCATTTAATAATGCCCAAGTTTCTTGCCATATATCCCTATAACTCAGTTATCTTTAATAAACACATTGGCATTATCATTTTAATATGCATGTCCAAAGAATGTTGAAAGGAATATAAAGCTAATTTGGATTAGCTAGCCCCTCAAAACTCAAAATAAAGCAGTTACTTTGCATTTTTTCATATACTCGTGGAAACCCACAAATGCTAAAAATATCATCCAACTACAAAAAGCTAAGACTAGTGCTGGTTCAAGAAGAGTTTTATTTTTCAACTTAGAGGTAAAACCAACTTCTTGAAGAATAAAACAAATCTTAATCTCCATAAGCATGAATTTAAACTGATCAAAGTCATTTAATGTGGCTCTTCGATTTTGCACAATTAGTTTCCTTCCCCATGAACTATTCTCCCATCACTTTTGAACCTCAGTTTAATAATAATAATGGATAGTCACTATGCAGCTGCTAACATCCATGGAAACCTCCATATACTTTGCATAAAATTTAATACCTATTTTTGCCATAGCCTTAATCAACACTTTCTTTCTTGGTATCTTAGGGATGTCAATTTTTATATAAGTTAAAGAGAGCCTCTTGAAGTCAATTTTGATATATATAGATTATATTTATGATATTATATGTATAATCTAATATACATTATATATATCAAATTATATATATGTATGATTATATATGTATAATCTTATATGGATAATAGAGGTGAAAATGAGGAAGAAAACCGTGGGAGATGATGAGTTTAGGGATTAAAGATGCCTGGTAACTTGCGGTTAGGTAAACCCATACGCATGGTTTGTTGAAGGCATATGTGGCATGTGGTTAACATGGTAATGTGGTCGGGTTGAGATTAAAGTGCCCACCTCCTAGCGAACCCATGTGATATATTGAGCGGGCCCACATACAAATGCAAGTTGAAATAGGTTTATTGATAATTATAAATAGGCCTTTTTTCATTCAACGCACCATTGAAATTAGACATAAATGGCCACTGCACTATGAAATGACCGATTGTTTGGCAGGAAAATTCAAATTTGAAAGTCAATCACCAAAATTCAATGCATTCACTATACACATTCAAATAATTTTATAAGAGGTAATTTCCAATGTCATTTTCATTATGAATTCTCCTATGCTTTCACTACATAACCTCTGCCAAATTCATCTTAGTACATATAATAATAAAAAAAACATATTATAATTCATATATATGACTAAATTTATGAGAGCCACCTATTTTGTCAATTAAACCAAATATAAAATTGATTTCCTAAAAGCCATGACAGAACTCAAGCATAAATGGCCACTGCAAAATGAAATGACATATTGTTTTCCATGAAGATTCGATTCAATTTGCACATTCAAATGATTTTATAAGAGGGAATTTCTAGGGTCATTCCTTGAATATCCTCTGCAAAATTCAGAGATCACTAAGACAACCTATGCACATTCCTCTTAAAAGGGAGCTTATTCATGTTGGTACACCCCAAATAACTAAATTCATGTTTTTATTTATCAATATACTAGATTTACATTTATGTTGTCTATTTCATTATTCAATATACTCTTTTATATTTATGTACTCAATGTTTAAATTATTTTTAGGCATACAAATTATCAGTTTTCAGTTAGCTGTTCAAATGAGCATTATCCATTATTTAATCATATCACAACATACAATTATATGGGTTAATTAGTTTTCTTCCACTTATTTTATGTGTTTCAATAATCAGATTAAATATATGTATATACATAGACATGTACATGTATATGTATATGTATATGTATATACATATGTATGTATGAATGTATATGTATATATATATATGTAAATGTATATCTATATATACAAATACATATACACATGTATATGCATATGTATGTATGAATGTATATGTATACATGTATATACATAGACATGTATATTTATATACATATACATATATTTATTGACACTCATGGCACAAAATTGTTTGAGGGTGTGTATTCTATTGCACCACCATGTAGGGTGCCATCATATGCAATATACATTGTTATTTTTAGCTTCATACTAAGGATCAAAATATTGTAGATTTTAATGCTCCAATCAAAACTCTTATTGTTGTGCCTGCAATATTGTAAGGATGATTTGATGTGGGAATGTTACAAGTACCGAGTACTACCCCCGCTTATTACAATTATTTTGCAGGCAAGCGGGAGCGTCGAGAGGTGAATCAAGTATGTGGATTATCAACATACCAACAAAGCTATGTTTGTTAACACAATAAAATCCATAGGGACATTTTTCTCTGAATGCTTTATGATATGTTTACATTTTCTATTATATTGTGTTCATAATTATTTTATTCATACAAATGCTTATTTGATTGGAGGAATATTGGTAGGAGTGGGGTTGGAGGAACCAATCACTGGTTCCTGCTCTAGGTCTTTCCTTATATGACCTCCTTGGTGCTTGGCTTCACCAATCTAACCTATAGGCCCCTACTCATGACTAGGTGCCCCTGGTTTGTCTGACCAACCTCTCTCCTACCAACATGCTGTCCTTCTACCAAGCTAACCTTGGTGCTTCACCACATTCTCTCCATTGGCCCTTACTCTTCCCTAAAGACCAAATATCCTCAACCTTCTATCAAATTCTTGCAAGGGGTGAGAGGTGTTGTAAGGCTTCAAAATGATCAAACTAGGGTTCTTAAACAACCACAATTTCCCAACTTTCCATGCTTTCACACATTCCCTTTCCTAGGGTTTGAAAAGGCTACAAGCCTTAAGCCCCCAATTAGGCCTTTGAACAGAGATCAAATGCCTTTTTATTCTAAACCCACCAAAGAATTAGGTACTTTTATTAAGAATTAGTGTTTCTCATGCCTACACCTCAGGGATTCTTAGGGTTTCATTTCCTGCACAGGCCATACGCTGTCCACACTCAAAATTGTCCCAAAAGCTAGGGTTACAAGCTTTTCAAAGTTGTTTCCAGACTGTCAAAGAACTCTCACTCTAGATGAACTGCCAGAACCTCCTCCTAACCTCCAAGCATAGCTAAGACCCTCAAGAAAATTCACAAGAAATAATTTCTTCAGTATCTCATTTCCCTTGCAAGTTATATGGTTTTTACTCCAAGTTTGCCTCAACCGAACCTACACTGGCTCGCCTAGGGAAAAACATTTCTTGCAACTCCTGCACTACCACAAACCATACAAGCTACCATATTTACACTAAGGGATCCTAGACACAAATCCCAAAGGGTCCGTACAATTTGTACCATGGGGAAATGCTCTAGAGCTCCATTCTTTCAAAACTGCTTGTTACAGGCCAAAAAAAGCAGAAAACAAACTATGTACAAATAAAAGATGAAAATGATTAGTAAAAAAAAACAAATGAATGACACTCTAAGCTTGTATAGTATTCACTCTACATTCTACCAACACAATAACAGAAAATTTATTCCATTAAAACATAGTTTGGATGCAAAGAACAGGAAACTATCTTTCCAAACGATGTTTCCTTTAGCTTTACAAAATGTCACTCTAACAAAAATGCCTCCAACCCTATCTGATGGTCGAAGCATGCTTTAAATAGGCCTTCAAAACCATTTAGATGCTTGGTTCGAGCCCATAGATGACCTAATGATCCAACTTATAAAACCCATTGTGTTTTCAAACACTTCACTAGGTTGGTAACCAAGAGAACTTAGAGCTTCAAAACCCATTCATGATTTTCACCTCCCAATCCATTGATCATAATAGATCAAGGTTTATTCCTACTCCACCAAATGCTAACAAAAATGGTCAACATGACCTCAAAATAACACAACAAAATTTGAAGTTCCTTCTAAACTTTCAGGAAAACCCATGTTTCCCAGGTGCTCCTGCACCATTCTCCCCCTCTCAACACAAACAACTAAGGACTTTTAGGAGAGATCAGAGACATATCAATTCCTTGCTTCTTAAATTCTGCTTCTTCTATCCAGGCAGCTTTAGATTCATGCTTATCCTTCCATTTGAAAAGATGCTCCATGTACACCTTGTGCCTTGTAGCCTTCTTCAGGGGTGCAAGGAAAATCAAGACTTATATTCCATTCGTTGGTAACAATAAGATCATAGGATGAATGAGCCACTTTCTCAGAATTACTAACCTTCTGGGAGATAGCATTGACATTTTCTTTCAGAAATCTAATTATTTTATCCAAAAAAATGTCCATCGGAGCTTCTTTATCTCTGTAAATTATGTTGTTACGTTCTTTCCAAAGACCCCAAGCAACATGAGGGAAAGATAAATCCCATAAAAACCAGAGAACATGATTGTGAGTCAAGGCTTTCCATTGAAGGAAGAAGTCTTCAATAGACGAGGGAAAAACCCATGAAAGTTGCCAATAACTAATTATTTTTTCCCAAATTGAGGAAGCAAAAGGACAATGAAGGAAAAAATGACACACTGACTCTGCCTCCATCTTACAAATAAAAAATCTATTAGGTATGAATTTGAAAGCCGTGTTTGCAGAGGTTATCAACCATGAGCACCTTACTTTGGAGAAGGATCCAAAAAAAAATGTTGATTTTAGGGATCAAATGTTTGAACCAAGCCTTCGACCAAAAGGGAGGAGAACCCTGGGAAGAAGTAACCCTAGCAAAGGTATACGAAATAGAATAGTTACCCGAGGGTTCATTAGTCCAGACAAGACGATCATCCAACTGATCAGAGCAAAGTCTAACAACCAACAAAGAAGATTGAATAGGAGCAAGAGCCTGACTGACAAGACACAGATCCACCCATTTTCCATTCACTCTATAGTCTTTCAGTTAATTGTTTATATTCTAAGTATTTTTCTTATAATTAATAAGTGATATTAATTTAATTGTATATTATTCAATTTATTTTCTTTGAACCGATGGATTCTAAAATAGTCAATAGTAGTGGAATCCACTTATCAATTAATGGAGCTTTATTGACACTACAATGATGCACAAATATGTTATATTATCAATTTGAAAACCTAAAGTTAGAGATATGATCAATGATGATTGAAATATTCCTTTTTATTGTAAAATATTTAGGGCTTGACTATATTGAGGAAAATTTCTTGGTTTGTGTTGAAATACATATAAATATTAGAGAATTAGCTTGAGAGTAGAGGCTTAATTATGCCATGCATTTAGGAGAATTTTTGTATTTGAATTGGTTGTATTTTTCTTTAATTCTAAAAAGTTATTTATTTACTTTCTAGGGATGTGTTTCATCTACCTTAGTGGTGCAACATAGATTCACGAAAAGA
The DNA here is from genome assembly GCA_007258455.2 of Sequoia sempervirens. NCBI lineage: Eukaryota > Viridiplantae > Streptophyta > Pinopsida > Cupressales > Cupressaceae > Sequoia > Sequoia sempervirens. Next base: position 29,406 of record VDFB02050133.1, on the reverse strand, counting down.
GGTTATGAAGTTAGGAATATTGTTCAGGTCGCTTTCATTGATCTTGTCATTCCATAATAGTTGTGTTTGTTGGGTCTTTAGTTTGATGTGAACAAGCATATATTGATTAAACTTGCTTGTACTATTTCATCCTAGATAGATTGGTTTTATGATATCTCTTGAGTCGCGATGTCATCATTTATGTGCCCAGTCTATGTGGGAATGATATGTCCTATGTAAGTTGAGTCATGAGGTATAACCTAATTAACTTTAGATAAGTTATTTGAAAGCTTGAGAGATTTTGTGTGAATGGAATGTGTTATTTTATTCCAACTTTGCCTTGATGAGATAATAAGATTTTATATTGTCTTTTGTTCCTTGTAATAATTGAATATTCAAGAACTATGCTTCTATCTATAATGGATTTGTTAATGGACCTTGTTAGTTTTGGAATAGCATATTGTCCTATTATTGAGGATTGTAAAATGGTAGTTGATTTTTTTTGTATATATACATATTCATTTATGAATTCAATAATTGTAGACTAGTAAGTTGTAAGAAGATTACTAAGAGGATATACCTTACTTATGGGGTGATTGTGGTGTTAGGGTTGACTGGGTATTCCTACTTAAGGAACTTTGATTATGTGTTACAACCTTTATATTTTAGTTATGTTTACATGATGCAAAAGGAATAGTGTGAAAAACTAATAGTAATATTCATATTTTAAGAGTGATGAAAGAAAATTTAGTTGATTGACTAATCATAATTAATGGAAGTATAATTTAGTTCATTCTAGTTATTTTACACCTAAAGCCTTTGGGGTAATTTTTTTCTTGTGTTGTTTTAGCAGTACTAAGGATTTGGTTATGGGTATGTTATCTGGTGGTATTGTTTGTGCCAATATAAGTAATTATGTCTATGCTCCATAGTTCACTAACCTATCCCTAATCAAGTTTCCTATTCCCTGGCTTCACCTAAGTGGGTGGCAGCTGGTTGTGGAATTGTTTGGGGAAATGGACCGTAGAAAGGGTTGCATACCCACTCTCTAAGTTTTATAACTCATAGTATAGAGGCATAGACTGCATTTGAGTAAAGAATTGAGTTTAGCATACATTAGTATTATTGGGGTATAAGTGTGATTGAGGTGAGATCATCATTTGAAACTTAGTGGATATACCTTTGGTTGGTCAGTCAAATGAGTTGAAGAAAACTCAAGTTGTCAAACTATGGTTCCTTTGCGAAATATATATGTTGACAAGGCCATCAAAGATGAGCCCCTAAGGAATTAGGTCTGGCCCCTAGGCTTGTTCTTTTTTTGTTACTTTGAGTTAATGTTGATACATTGTATTTGCATTGTTTGTGACTTGATTGTGCCTTCTGATTATGAATGTGTTTGTAGGATGAATTATGTCTATCTCGATGATGTGAATTCTATGCCTCCACTTGAAACCCTACTAAGATTGCCTAAGTAATTTAGTTACTTAACTAAATATTATAATCTATATTTCGTCAAATGTTATTTTTTTATCAATTGTGTGAGTTAGTCAGGTGTTGTAATCAAAATTTAGAATTTGTGTTTTGTCTTTAACTATACTTTGGTTAATATTTTTGGGCATTATAAATTCACAAAAGGTTCTCAACACAATTGTTATCAATAGTTTTGCCCCCTGCTGAATGCAGTATTCAACAAACTACTGAAACATGGAAACCTCCTTCAGATGTGGGTGATCTGCATGAAAGAGGAATCTCTAGAGTGAGCTGGTTCTCTGAATGATGAATTCTATTCTAAGTGGCTTTTCAAGAAAAAGGATAGAAGGATTAACTGGATTTAAAATCTAAAACTAAAATTCTATCATTCTAAAAAATGTTGATCAACTGTAAGAACACCCTAAAAATAACTCACTCCCACCAACTCTTTAAAATTAAAATCTCACAATCTCACCATGCATGTAGTTCAACAGTGATTTATGCAAAGGTTAAATTAACACAAGGCACAACCTGAACTAGCATGCAACTCCTGCAAATTTCTTGACAATAGTAAGAAAAGAAAAGGATCCAACAGATTTGAATCACAAAACAAATCAGATTACTATTTCAAGCCATGAAAAGGAAATGAGAAAGGAAAAACTATGCTATTTTATTGAATGATGGAGTGGAATTCTCAAAATATGAGCACACATAAGTTTACAAGCTCCCCAAGATGTGTAAGGGCAAGAAACTCTAATCTGAACTGCTGAGAATGGAGAGCTGAAAAGACTACGTCTTTGAAAAGAACTCTCAAGAAAACCCTAATCCGAGCTTAGAAAAAAGCTCAAGGAAAAAGGCTTCAAACAAACTCAAAAATTGCTTAAAAGCAGAAAAAAGCACAATGCTTTTATGATTACACTGTCAAGCCTCTAAAAATAGGCTAATCTTGCTTTAAAGCTCAAAAAACACCTTATCTCTCCAAGACAAGTCTCAAATTCGACCAAGAGGAAAAGTTAGTCAAAGATCTGCTAAAAATAGCAAGAAAACACAAAACAATTTATAGAGTATTGCTTTTATGATTCTGCTTTACAAGATGTAGATTTTACAATTTGCCTATTTTGGAAATTCAAAGATTGAAAATCTTTTGCAAAAAGAAAACTCCTTATTCCTTCATTACTATATTCTGATTTTCTCAAAAGTCATAAAATAAAATATTACAATTATTCTCCTTGATGTCTTCAATCTTCGTTGATTTCTCTAAAATCAACTAAAATACAACCCTAAAATAGATAATTTGATAAAACATTATAAGTCATCAATTATTTTCATCCCTATTGTTTTCTCACAAAACAATAAAATAATATAACCAAACCCCATATTTAGTCTCAAAGACTTATCATGTCCACCATCCTAGGCATTTGGATTTCGGCCTCTCATAAGTATTAAACTCAGACTTAACAAAGTCATAAGGCATAAGTCATAATTTCGACCTCCACTTGACTTTCTCCACATGTGCTTTGATTGAAATCTCTAGAACTATATGATGTTTGAATTAGGGTTCAGTCAAAACAAAATCGAACCCTAATTATCACTCATTTTCACACTCTCCACTTGCAAGGAAGAGCTCTGCCGCCTTCAGCCACCGCCATGAATCTATCAAGCTCGAGCTCGAATGCTTCAATAATCTTTCCCTATTCTCCAATTGACCAAAAACTCCAGTGGGTAAGTCTGAATTTGAAGTATTGAAGCTCTTTTCACTTACTATCGAATACCAAGAGAGATAAGGCTGCGACCTGCATGAGTTTTTTCTCTTCTGACCCATTGCTATGCTTTTTGTGACTTCGGCCCACATGAATTCGAGCTTGGCTTCTACAATTCACTCCGTGAAAGCTCGACTTGTACTTTTGTTTTCCCTCACTGTGCAAAGGTAAGCTATATTTGATGGTTTATTATGGCCTTGAGGCCGTGGCTTTACACATTCTAATATCTTTTTCCTTGCTTTTCTGTGTGTTTCCCGTGCTCAAACTACTATTAAAGCTCGACCACCAGTTTGAGATCTTGACCCTTTGGTTTCTGAATACTTCATAAAGCTCTGGTTTCTATCTTATGAGTGTCGCTATAGCTTACCATAATCGAGGAGACCTCTCATAGAAAGCTTGAGTCATACCGAAAGTCTTTATCATTTCCTAGTCGCCAAGACAATGTGTAGTTGGGGTGACATCTCATAGAGCATCCTGTGTCTTGGGGGTTCGGTAGAACCTAGGTTCAGCCGAACCCTCTTAATACTTTCCTGCCAAAAAAGCCATCAAAACCCCTTGTAGAAGGGGGGTTCGAATGAACCCTAGTTCGAGCAAACCCCTAGTGGTTCGCTCGAACCCCTAGGGGTTCGTTCGAACCCCCTTTATTCCTCATCCCCCCTAAGACAAAAAAAAAACTTGAATTTTGGCATTTGAGCTGGATGAAAATGGAGGAATATTCACAAACCTAACTGGAATCAAGTAGTCCTCAGAATGAGCTATTCGACGAATATAATTTTAATATGTTTGGGTTTTATTATGTATTTGTTTTATTAGTTTTATTAAACATAGGTTTTTCATCAAAAATGGTCTCTATTCTGTACATGTGGAAAAATAGCTGATTATCAAAACAATAATTAAAAATATGAGTGCACCGAGATATTGAAGTCCTTGATCAATAGAAGAAAAATTAATTTTGATATATACAAAAAAGTTATGCGTTACTCCCGGTGTGCTATGCAGTTGTAATTGGTTTGACTTTGAAACTTGATTAAAGAAAAAATATTCAATAAAAATTATCTAACCAAGTGGAAGCACTAGATATTAGGAGTTAAAATCTAAATTCAAAAGAATTAGAATTTTATCCTTCATGGAAAAAGTTATGCGTTATACAGTGAGTGTCACTCAAAAATGTTGTTTTTTGAAAAAGACTAGTTTTCATGGGAGATGGAAAAAGAAGTGGAATCCGATTACAAAAATTTTGAAAAAAATATTTTTAGAATCTGCAGACAAAATGTGGCAAGACTCTAGTTTGCATCATCTTTAAATTCTTCACGGTTTAGCCGCTATAGGTGCCCGAATGTGAATATTTAGTTTTAAAAAATAATTTCAGTGTCTAGTTTGGCCAAAAATTGTAAACCACTATTGTGGGATCACCCCTTGCCGAAAACTCATGCTTTCATTCTTGTCGCCATGACATATCACTTTCGGGGAGACCTCATATAGATATCTTCATTATACCAAAACACCCCGAATTCTCCTCAGATCGCCAAGAGAGAACAAAACTCACACTGATAAAGTCTAAGAGTTAATAAAATCTGTATATTTCGCCTAAACTCAGTTTATGAACTCGACCCATCATTCATTACATATAGTCTTGCATTTTGGCACAAACCCTCAAATGGGTATATCATATTCCACACAACAATGTATGCACTTTCTACTAGGGTTTGATTCACAATAGCTTCATATGCATTTAATTTTTTAGGAAAGACACTTACACAGATAGTTGTAACAGGAAACTCCATATTGGCATTTGATGTTTGCTTTTAAATCTTCCTTCATAAATGTACACTCATGGTTTAGATTGAAATCTGTGTTAATCTATATTCAATTATGGGCCCCTTTAAGCATTCAGACTCCTTTAATTCGCATTCTGCATCATTTGGACATTGAACTCATGCCACCTCCACTGAGACAGAACCTGTCATGGTTGAGATCTAAAATAAAAAACTGATCTAAAGTGAACTCCTGTTTTTCTGTTTTAGCCCTTATGCAAGGCTTTTAACCTAACATTGAATCATAATGGACTGTACCTAGTCTTCTGTTCCTAGGCATAACTGACACCTCAAAACCTTCTTCTGGAAACAAACTATTTGCTCCTTCCTTGACAGCCTATGAAGATCACTAGCTTAATACTTATAACTCCCCATGTATATTGTGTGTACAAATAGCAATGTCTCTTTTAACCTTCCTTAATTCTAACACAATAGCTTTCACTTTCTACATTTGAATTCTGTAGAGGTTTTATCTTTTTGCTTTTGAATTGAAACATTGCATCAGTATGAACACTTCTACTCACCGGTTCAGATGTATAGCTGGTAACTCAGAATCATTATGGAAAGAAAATACTTGATTCTCTGTTATTTTTCTAAAAAGACCACTTTGTTATTACCATTGATAATGCAGTATTTTTTTCTTTTACCAGTCAACTCAGAACTAGAAATTCATCTAACACTCAGGTGCACTATCTGTGTTTGTTCTCATGAGCAACATGCTACTCTTCATGCATTTTTATATTTCATTGCACAAACTACTCTCAGAAACTGCTCTCTTTGATGATGAAAATCAAAACAAAACATTAAGGCATAATGTATGCTTGTTCACTATCTGAGAAAGAATTGATGAATTGAAACTCGCATAACATATGATTACAATCAACACAGAAAATAAAGTTATTCAACAATTTCTGATGTAAATGTATTCAGTTAAATTCCTTAAGTGAACTAAACTCACTGTTCACCTGTAGCCTTCAGAAAGAATCCTGATCATTATGAATGCATAGTTGGTTTCGTTACTTGATGGATTCTTTGTTTTACTCTTCAGTTGTATTTCATTTCATTCGATGTATATAATGAACTATCCTTTAAAATCAGCCCATTTGCTGAATAGGGCAGCATGCCAAGCTCTACCCTTGTGGGAGCCCGTTTTACTCCACATGCTTGGTCTTTGAATAATTTTTCAGCTTCATGAATTAACCTATACCTGCACAAGGAAGCAAACAGTGTTAGCATAAAAAATGGAACATGATGATCATGATGTTTCTATTTCTCCTTCAGCTCACTTCTTTTATACTGCACCTGATAGGATTTGATTGTTTCAATGCATTGCTAATAGTATGTTGTACTATTGTAGGTGCATCATATAAGTTACATCATAATCGGAGCCACTAACACCCCTCCTTTCCTCTTACAGGTCGACAGAGCTCGAGAAGGAAAGGTGCACCATTCGGCATCGAATGTCGATAATCAGGAAATGATGATTATCTGTCACTTATGTGTTTTCCTTTCGCATCTTTAGTAGTGCAATGTGCTATTAGAAATATGTTCTCATAGTTATATCCATGGCTTGTGTGGATCTTTGATTTCAATTTTGCTTTTCAATTGAAAAGAAAATGCATTTGAATGCAATGTTGTAATATCATTCTGATTAGGAAATCAAAATAAGCCTTGTAAAAATATGAGTTTTACGAAATGAATAAAAGCATCTAAAATGCTATTTTGCTCAAGTTCTCAATTCTGTATTTCTTTTAAATCTGCAACATCTAAATGGCACTCTGAAACTCTATCTTTCTTTAAAATGCATAACTGTTGTTCGATGCAAACGAGATGTGAAACAACATTTGAAATTCAACATGCAATTCCACTTAAAGTTAAATAACAATCAGGCCGCTCCTCTATTTGAGCTGAGGCGAAAAATATGTTACATTTTTGTGATTTCCGCTATATGCTTGCCTACTAAGCATAGATCAGTGGCCTTTAAAAAATTCATTGGGCACAGAGTCAAAACTACCCCTTCTTGTGAACTCAGAAACTCGAACAACAACATTTCAAACAACAACAAGAAAATGAAACAAAACTGAAAGCAAACTAACAGGCCCTGGTGGCCAACAAAATAATGCACATCAGAGCTTAGAGAAAGCAAACTATTGAATTGAAATGTGCGAAACACACTTATTTGCAAACTACTCTACCTAACAGTGAGATAACCTATCTCAAAGGTAGTGTTTGAGGTGGATCCCATTTACCAGGATAGACAACACCTCGCCAGTCATCTTCGAAAGTTGGAATATGTTGTGTTCCTTGCATTCTGTAATCACATAAGGCCCATCCCATATTGCATCAAACTTGGAATGTCGTCCAAGTCTACTTTTAAATTCATTCCACTTGAAAACTAAATCTCCAACAATGAAATCACGAGGCTTCGCCCTCTTGTCAAAAGTATTCTTCATTTGAGCTTGGTGTATTTCTAGCTGTCGTAAAGCTTCTTTTCTGGTTTCTTCAAGCTCGACCAGCTATGCAAACCTCACTTCAAGAGGTTGTTCATTCAGCAACTCCAGTTCTTTAACATAACTCAATGTTGGTAACTTAATTGAAATAGGCAACTTAGCCTCTCTGCCATAAGTTAAAACAAAAGGTGAACAACAAGTGGCTCTTTTAGGAGTTATTCTATTAGCACAAAGGGCTAGCTTCAGCTTTTCATGCCACGTTCTCTGATTATCCTCAATAGTCTTTTTAATTATCTGAATTAGATTCTTATTTGTGGATTCCACTTGTCCATTACCTTACGGATAATAATTTGATGAAGTGTTCAGATAAATGTTATTTCTGACAGACCAATATGAAATCCTTAACCCTATGAAAGCTAATCCATTATCCGAAATGATTGAATCTGGAATACCAAATCTCGATATGAGATCTTGATAAAAATTAAGCATTGAAGTCTCATTTGCTTCCTTTAAAGCAACGGCTTCGGCCCACTTCATAAAATAATATGTGGCAGTAAGAATCCACTTATGAACTACACTTGATAGCAGGTTTATAGGACCAATAAAATCCAAGCCCCACTTAGCAAAGGGCTATTCTACCTGAATCAGATGCAGGGGAAGTGGTGCAAGCCTCTATTTACCAGCAAATAATGCACATTTCTCACACTTTCCGACCCATGCAATAGCGTCCTTAAATAAATCTAGCCAGTAATAACCATCTCTCATAATTTTCAGAGCTGTTGTTCTTGCAGCAAAGTGACCTCCTGAAGGTCCATCATGAAACTCTGCCAGCAACTTATCCACTTGATCAGGCTGAATGCAACGTAATAAAACACCTTGGAAATCTCTCCTATAAAGAACGCCATCGATAATTATATAAGGGATGGCTTGTAATCTATAGTACCTTCTTTTTGTTCTGTCCAAGCCTTCGGGGCATTCACCAGTTTGCAGATAATGTATCATCTGCTACAACCATGTAACAGGGGGTGCTTGAACAACACTTAAAGCATCATTATTTAATACTGTTTCTGTATTTATAGCTTCTTTTAGGCTACTATTTTCACTTCCAGCAATCTGCTCGACAAATCTTTGCCTCTAACGAGCTTGGTTACTTTTATATCAACATCGAACTCCATCACTTTAGTGATCCAACCAGCACGCTTATCATTAATGTCTTTATTAAGCAGAAAATCCTTAACAATTGAATGAGCCACTAATAAATGAACCTTGCTGTTGGAAAGCATGTGTCTAAATTTCTTCAAGCTTCTTACAACAGTAAAAACATGTTTCTCCACAAAAGAGTACTTTACCTCATAATCATGCAAAACTTGACTGAAAAACGCAACAGGCTGCTCTAAGCCTTCCTCGTTTTGCTAGCATAACATGGCTGAAACTGTATCCACTCCTCCAAAAGAATATAGAATGAAATATTTTTCAAAGTTTGGATTAATGAGAGTAGGAGCAACTGCGATCCCCTCTTTGATTTGCTCGAAGCTTCTCTTGCCTTCCTTGGTCCAACTGAATGGCATATTCTTCTTCAGCATAGAAGTGAGAGGTTGTAGCAAGGCTGCGATATTTGGTATGAACCTCCTCACGAAATTTATTCTCCCAAGAAAGCTTTGCAAGCCTTTCTTATGGGCTGGTAATGGCAATTCAAGAATTGTAGAAACTCTTTCAGGATCAATTGAAATACCTTGCTTTGAGACAATGTGTCCAAGTAGTTTTCCTTCGTGTACTGAAAATATACACTTCTTCGGATTGAGAGACACTCTGAACTCTTTGCACCTCTAAAAAATCTGTTCCAAGTGATCCAAGTGTTCATTAGCATTTTTGGAAAAAATAGTAATATCATCTAAATATACTAGAACAAACTTGTTCATAAGGCTGTGAAAGGCCATATCCATAGCATGCTGGAACGTTGCTCCAGCGTTTGATAAGCCGAAAGGAATCTTTTTGTAGGCCATCGTGCCCCACTTGGTTGTAAATGTTGTTTTGAACTGATCCTCTTACTTAACCAGAATTTGGTTATAACCTGAGTAGCCATCTAACAAAGAAAATCTGTCAGAACAAGAAACTACCTGTAAAATTTGCTCCATAGAAGGGAGTGGATAATGGTCCTTCAGTGATGCTCTATTTAGATCTTGAAAATTGACAGAAAGTCTGATTTCTCCACTTTTTTTCCTGACTGGCACTAAATTTGACACCCAAGAGGTGTGCTTGATAGGGAAAATAATACCGCTTTCCACTAGTTTATTTAGTTCAGCCTTCATAAGGTGCTCCAACTTGGGATTAAGCGGTCTTTGCTTCTGCCTTACTGGTTTTGCTTCGGGCTCAAGCTCGATGGTATGTTGTGCCAAATCAGGGTTAAAACCTCTTAAATCCTTATATTCCCAAGCAAAACCATCACCATATTTTTGACATAACAGAATGAAAGCTTGTTGTTCCTCCTAACTGCACACCTTACCTAGCTTGAGAAGCTTGCCCTTGAAAATCTCGATAGCTGAATAATGTTCTTCTTTAACTGTTAAGCTGCACTTGTCCTTCCGAACTTGATCATCTGAATTAAAGACAAATTCTAACGTCACCAAGCCTTTTGGTAGCTTATTGGTCTTTAATTGCACGATCTGGTCCTCATACTGTTGCTGCCATTTTTGCTGATTTCCCTCTATGAATTCAGCTTCAACAATCAAAAAATTAACAATTTGCTCATCGCTGTCAAAAACCTGCCAGCTTACATTATTGTCAGGTATAGAAGGTCTGACCACTATCTTCACGTACTGACGTGCTTCTACCTTATGAATCTCTTTGGGAATGTCAAACTGGGCTTCTATGGCAGCAAGCCTGTCAGCATGCTTATTTTGATTCCGAGGAATCAACAAGATATTAAAAGCATTAAAATCTTCTATTAAATCCCATACACGATGCTTGTATTTCTTAAGTAAATCATTTTTAGTAGCATTTAAATTTCTAACCTAATTCACAATCAACTCTGAATCACCATAAAATTGCAAGCAATTAATACCTCGTTTGCGGGCCCACTCAAGGCCATGTACCAATGCTTCATACTCAGTTGTATTATTTGAACAACTAAAAGAAAATCTGAAAGCTGAATAATACTTATCTCCTTCGGGTGATATCAACATGGCTCCACCCCCGGCACCAACACTGCTCCTCAAACCATCAAAATAAAGTTTCCACAACTCATTATCTTTTCCTGTAGATGTTTCATCCTCTTTGCAAAGATTAGGCATGTCACAATCAAACTCGTGAATCATATAAACTCCTAAACCTACCTCATCTGTGTTTTGGAACGGATCAAGCTCGTGATCTTCAGCTGCCCATTCATCGAGACTGATGTAGTCTCCATGGGTGCTACAGTCTGAGGTCATGGTTTGCTCCTCCATTGCAGAGGTGGCATAAAGATTAGCGTTTATAGGGCTTGGGGAGTACGGTTTGATATGGTCTTTGGCGAGAGGCTCAGACTGAATGGTCACTTTCGTACCATATTTTTTTCTAAAAAATAGATGAGACCAATTAGAAGACAAAAACCCACCCAACTTGGCTGTAAAATCCCTTGACAAACAAATAGCGAAGTGTAGCAGTAAGTCAATAACATGAATATCCTGGTGAATAGCAAAACTTGGGGATGTGTGCAAGGTAAGGGCTAAATTTTTAATGATACCAACAGTTTTAACAGTAGACCCATCTAGCTGCACTATGCCTTTCTAAGGGTTAGGCTCATAAACAAGACCTAATTTTTCAACCAAACTCTTAGGAATGATTGAACTACTGGCCCCAGAGTCGACCATACAATTATGCACAATTTTATCACCTATGATCAGACTTAAGTAAAACAGAGGGGGCTTTACCTCTTTTACTTTCTGCCCACTTTTGTCTTCCAGATTGTTAGCCAACACAACCTTTGCAACTCCTTGATTGGGGTTGTCAGAAATAGATAACTTAGCTAATGCATTCTGCAGTACATTTTTTTGCCCTAGAAGCTGCAAAGCGTCTAATATTGACATATTGACAGTAGTTTTCTTGAGATGCTCAATGATATTGAAGGATGAAACATTTACCTTCTGCTGGTTTTTTGTAACAGCAGCTTCATTTTGCTTCTGCATAGGTTGAGAATGCATTTTTAGTTGCTCTTTCCCGGGTATCTCCTGCCCTCTTTACAGAATCTGCATTTTAGGCTACGTGGCAGTGTTAACATTTGATGAAATAGGCTGAGTACTAACTATACATAGGCTACTGTTGTGCACTTCCAGCTTGCTGTCCTAGATCCATCGCTCATTTTTTAAACCTGGTATTAGCCGAAATAGGGGAATCTTGCCGGTCTTGGCCATTCATGCCACAGAATTCAGAGCTCTGCCAGTTCGGCAAGGCGACTTCTAAATTATCTTGTTGTTCTTGATTCTAATCTGCAACATGTTCCGAAGCAACATATATGTTCTGCACCATTAAAACTTGATTCCTCACTCCATTGGCACAAGTTGATTGGTTGTGGGGTCGATTGCATGGGTAACACCAGTCACAATCTTGAGCAACATTGTTTTGCAGCACAAGCTCTTTTAACGTGTTGACCATGTTCAGATTGTATAGTTGGAATCCAGTCGAGGGTTAAAATTCCTTCTTTGGGCTTGATAATCACCTTGGAAAGCAAGCCTATTTTGCTGGTTTTGCTAATAAGGGGCTTGATAAGGCTTATGTTCTTGGCCAACGTGCTTCTTAATAGTCACGAGGTCGTTCCCGACGGTCTTTAATATGTTTTTTAGCTCTTGCATCTCCAGATTTGGGGTTGTGGTAGGGATTTCTTGGACTATACTACATGATATCCTATTGCTGGAACTGGCAGGACAGCAGCCAAGGGAGGTACAGCAGCAGGAATAGGCGGTTGTATTTTTGGAAACAAGGGCATGGGGGGTCTAGGAGCTATGTCTCCAACTTGAATAAGGAAATTTTTGGCATTAATAGTAATGTTATAAGCATTTGGAAGCATTAAACCACCCATAGACTGAGTCATGATAGTAATCTTGCTATTCAAAGCCTTTAAATAAAATAGAAATTCATGTGCTAGTAAGGGCTTTACCGTTGTCGGGATTCTATCCCAAGTCCTCTAAAATCTGTAGTTGAAATCCGCCAAGTGTTCATGCGGCACCCTTTGAATGGTGCTCAACTGCTCTAATAGAGATAAATTATCAGATTTATCAGCAAAGTGCCGGTATAGGCCATTACCTAATGCATCCCATGTTGCAATTGAATTTGTAGCGAGACCTCTAAACCATTGCAGCGCTTTTCCCTTAAGTGACGCAACTAACAGCCTTAGAGCAATGTTCTCCTGCATGATATTGTGCACCGAGCATAGCGTGGCCACGTCACAGATGTGTTCAACTGGTGTAGTGTAATCCTCTCCAGTGAAATATGGTAGTCCTCGAAGGGCTACAACTGGAATATCATCATGTTGAGCAAGATCTAACGGACTGCCTCCATTGAAGGGTGCAAACGGGTGTTGCCTCAGTGGAGCTGCCATTGATGGTACTTGTGAGATCAGTATTGGTACACCAGGGGACAGAACTAGAGCACCAAGAATGGGAGGTGTTGACTTTGATCTTGCAGGGGCTTCAAAAAGCCTTCTTGTTGTCCTGCCTCTTCTTCGTGATGGGGACAACTCCTGATACTTGAAGGGTTTTGAACTTGATCTTGTTTGAATATTTCTCATGCACGGGTTGTACTAGCCTACAAAATAGAACTGGAGTCGCCAGGTATATTGATAGCCTCCAGAAGGCTGGAAAAAATCTGCTGCATACACCAAACAGCAAACTAAAAAATTAAGTATTCTCTGAAAGTTACTTTTCAAGGTCCCACTGGGCATGACAAAAACTGTTAACAATAGTTTTGCACCCTGCTAAATGCGGTATTCAACAAACTACTGAAGCATGGAAACCTCCTTCAGATGTGGGTGATTCGCATGAAAGAGGAATCTCCAAAGTGAGCTGGTTCTCCGAATGATGAATTCTATTCTAAGTGGCTTTTTAGGAAAAAGGATAGAAGGATTAACTGGATTTAAAATCTAAAACTAAAATTCTATCATTCTAAAAAATGTTGATCAACTGTAAGAAGACCTTGAAAATAACTCACTCCCACCAACTCTTTAAAATTAAAATCTCACAATCTCACCACGCATGTAGTTCAACAGTGATTTATGCAAAGGTTAAATTAACACAAGGCACAACCTGAACTAGCATGCAACTCCTGCAAATTTCTTGACAATAGTAAGAAAAGAAAAGGATCCAACAAATTTGAATCACAAAACAAATCAGATTACTATTTCAAGTCATGAAAAGGAAATGAGAAAGGAAAAACTCTACTATTTTATTGAATGATGAGTGGAATTCTCAAAATCTGAGCACACATAAGTTTACAAGCTCCCCAAGATGTGTAAGGGCAAGAAACTCTAATCTAAACTGCTGAGAATGGAGAGTTGAAAAGACTAAGTCTTTGAAAAGAACTCTCAAGAAAACCCTAATCCGAGCTTAGAAAAAAGCTCAAGGAAAAAGGCTTCAAACAAACTCAAAAATTGCTTAAAAGCAAAAAAAAAAGCACAATGCTTTCATGATTACACTGTCAAGCCTCTAAAAATAGGCTAATCTTGCTTTAAAGCTCAAAAAACACCTTATCTCTCCAAGACAAGTCTCAAATCCGACCAAGAGGAAAAGTCAGTCAAAGATCTGCTAAAAATAGCAAGAAAACACAAAGCAATTTATAGAGTATTGCTTTTATGATTCTGCTTTACAAGATGCAGATTTTACAATTTGCCTATTTTTGAAATTCAAAGATTGAAAATCTTTTGCAAAAAGAAAACTCCTTATTCCTTCATTACTATATTCTGATTTTCTCAAAAATCATAAAATAAAACATTACAATTATTCTCCTTGATGTCTTCAATCTTCGTTGATTTCTCTAAAATCAACTAAAATACAACCCTAAAATAGATAATTTGATAAAACATTATAAGTCATCAATTATTTTCATCCCTATTGTTTTCTCACAAAACAATAAAATAATATAACCAAACCCCATATTTAGTCTCAAAGACTTATCATGTCCACCATCCTAGGCATTTGGATTTCGGCCTCTCATAAGTATTAAACTCAGACTTAACAAAGTCATAAGGCATAAGTCATAATTTTGACCTCCACTTGACTTTCTCCATGTGTGCTTTGATTGAAATCTCTAGAACTATATGATGTTCGAATTAGGTTTCGGTCAAAACAAAATCGAACCCTAATTATCACTCATTTTCACACTCTCCACTTGCAAGGAAGAGCTCTTCCGCCTTTAGCCATTGCCATGACTTTCAAGCTCGAGCTCGAATGCTTCAGTAATCTTTCCCTGTTGTCTAGTTGACCGAAAACTCCAGTGGGTAAGTCTGACTTTGAAGTATTGAAGCTCTTTTCACTTACTATCGAATACCAAGAGAGATAAGGCCGCGACCTGCATGAGTTTGTTCTCTTCTGACGCATTGCTATGCTTTTTGTGACTTCGGCCCACATGAATTCGAGCTTGGCTTCTGCAATTCACTCCGTGAAAGCTCGACTTGTACTTTTGTTTTCCCTCACTGTGCAAAGGTAAGCTTTATTTGATGGTTTATTATGGCCTTGAGGCCGTGGCTTTACACATTCTAATATCTTTTTCCTTGCTTTTCTATGTGTTTCCCGTGCTCAAACTACTATTAAAGCTCGACCACTAGTTTGAGAGCTCGACCCTTTGGTTTTTGAATACTTCATGAAGCTCTGGTTTTTGTCTTATGAGTGTTGCTATAGCTTACCATCATTGGGGAGACCTCTCATAGAAAGCTTGAGTCATACCGAAAGTCTTTATCATTTCCTAGTCGCCAAGAAAATGTGTAGTTGGGGTGACATCTCATAGAGAATCCTGTGTCTTTCCGAAAACTCATGCTTTCATTCCTGTCACCATGACATATCACTTTCGGGGAGACCTCATATAGATATCTTTGTTATACCGAAACACGCCAAATTCTCCTCAGATCGCCAAGAGAGAAAAAAACTCACACCGATAAAGTCTTTTTGATTTATTTGAATTCGACCCAGAACATAAAAGCTACCATTATGCCAATTTAAAAGCATTTCTGTTTGTGGGTATCACATAAATTTTGAATAAAATTGCATCTATTGGTCGACCCAACTCAGAAACTTGCATCAATTGTATATCTTTTTCTTTTTTAAATTCAAGATCTCACATGGGTTATCTTTATAATTGTTTCTTCTGCACTTTGAAGCTAACCCTGAAAATGGGTACTCGAAATTTTTAAGGGAAACTGCATTTTCTGTATTTTGATGCTAAACTGAAAGTGGGTTTTTAGGATTATTAAAGAAAATTGCATTTCTCCCCTCTGAATCTTGACTTAGCACAAAAACTTCATATTTTGTAGTCAACTGCTATTTTTATGCAAAACCCATATGGGTATCATAGATTACCATATTTACTGTATTTTGGAAACAAACCCACATGTGGGTAACTGTTGTTCATCTTTGTTTACCCACAGAACTAAAAGCACCTATAAGAGTTAATAAAATCTGTATATTTTGCCTGAACTCAGTTTATGAACTCGACCCATCATTCATTACATATAGTATTGCATTTTGGCACAAACCCTCAAATGGGTATACCATATTCCACAGAACAATGTATGCACTTTCTACTAGGGTTTGATTCACAATAGCTTCATATGCATTTATTTTTTTAGGAAAGACACTTACACAGATAGCTGTAACAAGAAACTCCATATTGGCATTTGATGCTTGCTTTTAAATCTTCCTTCAGAAATGTACACTCATGGTTTAGATCAAAATCTGTGTTAATCTATATTCAGTTATGGGCCCCTTTAAGCATTCAGACTCCTTTAATTCGCATTCTGCATCATTTGGACATTGAACTCATGCCACCTCCACTGAGACAGAACCTGTCATGGTTGAGATCTAAAATAAAAAAACTGATCCAAAGTGAACTCCTGTTTTTCTATTTTAGCCCTTATGTAGGGCTTTTAACCTAACATTGAATCATAATGGACTGTACCTAGTCTTATGTTCCTAGGCATAACTGACACCTCAAAACCTTCTTCTGGAAACAAACTGTTTGCTCCTTCCTTGACAGCCTATGAAGATCAAGAGCTTAATACTTATAACTCCCCATGTATATTGTGTGTACAAACAACAGTGTCTCTTTTAACCTTCCTTAATTCTAACACAACTTTCACTTTCTACATTTGAATTCTGTAGAGGTTTTATCTTTTTGCTTTTGAATTGAAACATTGCATCAATATGAACACTTCTACTCACTGGTTCAGATGTATAGCTGGTAACTCAGAATCATTCTGGAAAGAAAATACTTGCTCCTCTGTTATTTTTCTGAAAAGACCACTTTGTTATTACCATTGATAATGCAATATTTTTTCTTTTACCAGTCAACTCAGAACTAGAAATTCATCTAACACTCAGGTGCACTATCTGTGTTTGTTCTCATGAGCAACATGCTACTCTTCATGCATTTTTATATTTCACTGCACAAACTGCTCTCTTTGATGATGAAAATCAAAACAAAACATTAAGGCTTAATGTATGCCTGTTCACTATCTGAGAAAGAATTGATTAATTGAAACTCGCATAACATATGATTACAATCAGCACAAAAAATAAAGTTATTCAACAATTTCTGATGTAAATGTATTCAGTTAAATTCCTTAAGTGAACTAAACTCACTGTTCACCTGTAGCCTTCAGAAAGAATCTTGATCATTATGAATGCACAGTTGGTTTCGTTACTTGATGGATTCTCTATTTTACTCTTTAGTTGTATTTCATTTCATTCAATGTATATAATGAAGTATCCTTTAAAATCAGCCCATTTGATGAATAGGGAAACATGCCGAGCTCTACCCTTGTGGGAGCCCGTTTTACTCCACATGCTTGGTCTTCGAATAATGTTTCAGCTTCATGACTTAACCTATACCTGCACAAGGAAGCAAACAGTGTTAGCATAAAAAATGGAACATGATGATCATGATGTTGCTATTTCTCCTTCAGCTCACTTCTTTTATACTGCACCTAATAGGATTTGATTGTTTCAATGCATTGCTAATAGTATGTTGTACTATTGTAGGTGCATCATATAAGTTACATCATAATTGGAGCCACTAACACCCCTCCTTTCCTCTTACAAGTCGACGGAGCTCGAGAAGGCAAGGTGCACCATTCGGCATCAAACATCGATAATCAGGCAATGATGATTATCTATCACTTATGTGTTTTCCTTTCCCATCTTTAGTAGTGCAATGTGCTATTAGAAATATGTTGTCACAGTTATATCCACGACTTGTGTGGATCTTTGATTTCAATTCTTCTTTTCAATTGAAAAGAAAATGCATTTGAATGCAATGTTGTAATATCATTCTGATTACGAAATCAAAAGAAGCCTTGTAAAAATATGAGCTTTACAAAATGAATAAAAGCATCTAAAATGCTATTTTGCTCAAGTTCTCAATTCTGTATTTCTTTTAAATCCGCAACATCTGAATGGCACTCTGAAACTCTATCTTTCTTTAAAATGCATAACTGTTGTTCGATGCAAACGAGATGCGAAACAACATTTGAAATTCAACATGCAATTCCACTTAAAGTTAAATAACAATCATCTCACTCCTCTATTTGAGTTGAGGTGAAAAATATGTAACAACAATCACACAACATACCAAATTGAGGTTAGGGGTGACTAACCAATTAGGTTGTTTTTGATAAAGGAAAAAATGGGTTTTACAGGGACTTGAAACCACCAAGTTGACAATAAAAGAAAGAGGACAAAAAGGTCTAGCTGAAAAAATAGGCTGCTAAAGAGGAAAATACCAGAAAGAGCAACAGCCAACCACAAAAGACCAGGAAAGTCAATCAAAAAAACCAGTCGCGACGCAAACCAAAATACCAACAGTGACTAACCCAGAGTATTCAGAATAGATTCAATGTCTGCCTCCAGGTCCTACATATCCTAAACCCCTTTCTTGAATGTTTGAATCATCTGCGGTGTAGGAGGTGCCTTCCTTTTAAGATTGGCCTTGGTTCTCTTAGATATCCCAATATCCTCTTCCTGGTTTTTATCTTTCACCTCTTCCAAGTCAACCACCAAGGACCCCTATTAAGCTTTGTCCAATTTTTTAGTCATAGCGTTGATAGTGATGGCATTATGTCTTGCCATCCTATTGTTCTGTTTAGCTATTATCTTCACAGTATTTTTCATTTTTTCCAAATCTATTTCAATCCTTCTATCCTTGCCCACATTGTCTTGGATCTCTTTACTGGCACTGTGATCTTTATGCTCTTCAATCTTCTTGCTAAAAGCAGAAACCTTATCTCTCATTTCTTCCAGTTTACTTTGGAGGGCCCAATTTTTTATTTTCAGATCATTGATTTCATGAAAAACCCATTTCAAAATTCTGAAAAACCAATTGGGTTGTTACTTGTAAAGGGTTTTAGAATAGTATGTGGGTTGCATGTTTATAACACCTAGTGTTTTCCAACCTAGAATTTTACAAAATAGTAGGAATGTCTTGAAAAAATTTTGTTATTTAGACAATAAAAATGTAATAAAAGACACCTTCAAAATTTATAGTCTTACACTGAGTAAAAATTGTGTTTCAATTTCTTCATATGATACAAATATACATGCACAGTATGATTGCATGTTGGAAAACATAGTGGGAGGTGAGTACATGATAAATATGAAACCTCTGACCCACACAATGTTGTAAACCCTATACACATTGAAGCCAAATGAAAACCCTTGGAAACCCGTCAATAAAAACCCATGTTCACAATGAATAGCCATTCAATTGTCGACAGTCCCTAAGCAAAATGAAAAAAATGGCATATATTTTCGGTAGATATGCATACCTACTAGCTAGCTTCCCGCGCTTCTAAGATGCATTTTGGTAGGGAAAATGGCCTCTCTACTTCGGCCTCTGAACCCCTGCAGCTCCCTTATGAGTTTTCCAACAACCTTTAAAAAAAAACCGTCAAAAATGGTGATGTTATGGGCTTTATGTGGTTTTAAAAATATATCATTTAATTGTAGAACGCACGTTGGATTTTCAAACCTCATTATATATTCTACATGGTTTTTGGTTTCTCTAAACGTTATTCCACTAATATTTCAATTGCAGAGAATATGTGTCACTCGTATTTCAACAATGAATTGTCAATTATTTCATTTGGCTTCCTCAAAAAGTTATGTGTTGTGAGAACATTAAAATGGAAAAATTAAAAAGCCCTCAACACAAAAACACATAAACAACTTTGCATTTCAAATGAAAACCCCTTTTCACAAGCAAAACCCTTGGAAATCCATCAATGTAAACCCATCTTCGCAACGAATAGTCATTCAATTCTTCATAGTTCCTACCAGCAAAATGGAAAAATGGTATATATTTTTGGCAAATATACATATCTGCTAGTTAGCTAGCCATGCCTATCAAATGTGTTTTGGCAGGGAGAGTGGCCGCTCTGCTTCGGCCTTTGAATGCCTGCATCTCTCTTCCAAGCTCGCCAACAACCTCCAAAATGCAAATGTTGAAAATGGCAACATTTTGGGATTTTTGTCCATTCCAAATTAGGATTTTTAAAACTTGCCAACGCTACCACATTTTTTTTTGAGAGAACAGGTGATAGCACTCCAAACGACACATGCTTAAATGTCCGTCAACATCCATCTGCCAATCTTATCTCACAATTATACCGTCGTAAGAAGGATGGGGTCTTATGTTATCATGCCATAAAGAAGTGTGTTTTGTCATGAGATTAGCTTCTCCCAACCTATATGAACCAAAAAAAAAAAAAAGAGAGAGAATTGAACCCCAAAATTATAGCTAAAAATGAATGCAAAACTAGTTTTTCTCATGAACAATGGCATATTGAGAGGACTAAAAATGCATTACAATAAAAAAAATTAATTGGAACGTTCATCATCCTAGGGTCTAGTGGGGTCGGCAGCTTCGTCGGGCTATGGAACCCTATTCTAAGCATATTCCATTATACCGCACATAAACGGCATGCTTCTCCATAGAATATACTGGGCATATTTAAAGGATACCTAATAAAAATATTAAAATAATAAGAAGAGCAGGAGAAAATATTATGAAACCCTTTGTATTCGCCGCTTGAAGTTTGTAATGCTATCATTACAATGGGCTGAAGTTGCCGACAATAACAGTTTTTTCTGTATAAGCAGCTGCCAAGGCTAATATGGCCTGCAATATAATTCCATGGAAGCTGCGCTCCTGAACAAGCAGTTACAGGGAGACTTTCACAGGTATCAAAATGGCTGATTGAGATCGGGCTTGTGATGGATCATCACATACATTCGAGCAATTCGGAAATCTTTGGCAGTTTTTCTTTGTATCGGATCTTCAGTCTACATATATACTCAGATCTTTGAATAAGGTCTGTAAATTTTCCGTGAAATGTTTTCTCCGATAAATTTAGATCACTTCTTTTAGCTTCCCTTACCGTTATTGTCATTGAATTTAAGTTCATACTTTGTAAAGATACAGACATGACTGTTAAATGCTTGGATTAAATTTGTCACGGCAAAGTTTTGGTGATTCTTTGATAGATTTAGTTGTGATTAAGCTTTTAGTTCTGTAAATTCCTCCATTTTGTGAAGAAATCATCTCATCTCTGAATGGACATTTATTACAAATGTTTTTTTCTTCGTTATGTTCAGAAGTCTTATACAGTGGTATTGAAGGGAAGAATGTTATCCTGTACATAAAAATATAGTTGATATATTTTAAAATAAATATTTTAAATTTAAAAAATTAAATCTACATAATTTTCTAAAATTAATGTAAATAAAGTTCACATAAATAAAATTATATATATATATATATATATATATAAAATAAAATAAAATAAGTTTTAAAAATAAGCATCTTTCAAGATATCTATCGCAGGCGATATAGTAGTTAAGCAAGTAATATAAGTTTAAGATATTTCAGCTTGTTGGATATTATTTCTATGATAAGTGAAGTATAATGACTTTTCTAAAAGTAAAATTAAAAATTATATAAAAACAAAAATCTATTTTTATAATGAAAACACCTAGAGTAGAATAGATATCTTCAATACATCTATTTAAAAGATATGAGAGATATCGATTTAATTAAACTTAGTAAGGGGTCTCATGTTCTTGGTATGTACATAAAAAATTCTATATTGTTGTTTCATACATAAAAAGTTAGAATAAATAGAAAAATATTAAGTAAATAAAAATAGCAATAATGTAAACAATTTAAATAAAATAAAATAATTCATAAATAGTTCTAAAATAAAATAATATATTTTTAAATAAAAAATAACAATCATAACTCTTCTAATTCTTAAATAATTGTAAGGTAAAATAAAATAATGTTAAGTCAATAAAATAATTTAAAATATTTATATTATTATTTACACTATTTTATTTTAGATTTACTTCATTTTTATGTGGAGAATCGTTTCACATTGATATTTCCATAGATTAAATAAAATAAAATAAATATCTCTAAATTAATATTTTTTAGGGGTTTTTGCATGGATATATTTAACATTTACTGTTTTGCAATTACAATAAATTGTGTAATTTTTTAAAAAATAAATGAAAATAAATTATTTACTTTAACTTTTACTTTAAAATTATTAAAATTATTAAATATTAATACTTTCATCTATAAAGAAATATCAAATTAGATAATTATTATTAAAATACTTTTACTTATTAAATAAAAAAATAGATTAATAAACTCTTTATTATTAAAATTAAAAATATATATTTTATGAAATTTTAAATCTATTCAAAATATTTAGAAATTTCATTAAAAATAA
Organism: Sequoia sempervirens; assembly: GCA_007258455.2. Lineage (NCBI taxonomy): Eukaryota > Viridiplantae > Streptophyta > Pinopsida > Cupressales > Cupressaceae > Sequoia > Sequoia sempervirens. Next base: position 6,965 of record VDFB02050133.1, on the reverse strand, counting down.
TAAATTTAAATATGTTAATTTAAATATATTTTTTTAAATCAATATCAAAATAATCCTAGTAATCTACCTTCTAATATCCCTTAATTTATAAATTTAATTTTGTAAAGAGCAATAATAATCCATTTTACTTAGTTAATATATAAAGTTTGATTTAAATAAAGTGTTTATTTTGATTAATTATTTATTTTCAACTATAAAAATTATTTCAAATTTTAAAGTTTATAAAAAAAAACTACAAATTTTATAATGAGCATATCAACCATGACTTCTTATTATGAAAATTTTGAAAATTTACTATTTTAAAAATGTGAATAAATTCAAGGCATTTTAAATGTTAAATAAAAAAATTGATCTCTTAAAAATTTGATATCTATAAATTGAATTTAATAGCTATAAATTGAGAAGAAATTTCTTTTTTTTTCTTCCAAAAAATATGTGCTAAATAGAAATGTTGATTCAAATATTAGACTTTTTGAGTCCAAGTTATATTTTTAATATTTTAAGGTAGAGTATTATTTTTCTAAAAATGTTTATGTCTAATATAATAAAGAACAATAAGAATAATCGTCATCCTTTTTCAAAAAAACAACTTTTCAAAATTCTAGAATTTTTTTAAAAATAGAATAATATCTACCAGTTACTTATGTTTTTCTCATTAAAAAATATACTGCATGTTTATGTCAAAACATGATAATGGTCCACTTGTCATGTTAGCCACTTATGCTTTCTCATTAAAAAATATACTGCATATTTAAGTCAAAACATAATTATGAACCACTTCTCATGTTAGCCACTTACACTATAATCATAAATTATTATTTTTTGTTGAATATAATGTTCTCTCACAAAAAGAATCTACATATTTATGTCAAAACATAATAATGATCCACTTGTCATGTTAGCCACTTACACTATACTCATAAAATATTTTTTTGTGTTGAATATAATGTTCTCTAAAAAAATCTACTTTGTAAATGCCAAAACATAATAATAGATCACTTTTTCATATCATCCACTTTAAAACTGTATAGATAATTTATTTTATGTGTTGAATGTGATATTTTCTCACCTTATAAATCTATTTTTGTATAAAGAACAACAATAAGATAATTTTATATATTTTATATAATTTTTTTACCTAAAAGATATAATAACGTATAAAAAAGAATAATGGTAATAATCTTCTTTTCAATTTTAATCAGAATATTTATTTAATTTTAATAAGAATAAAGATATATTCAAATTTTATTTTGTGTTTAATATAATATCAAACATGTATATAGGCATTTTAAGATAAGTATAATAATAATAATAATAATAAATAATATTAATCATTCTTTCTTTGTAATAGATTATAGAAAGCTAAATATTTTACTTAAAATAAACATTTTCAAGCCTTTTTTTAGATAAATGACAAGAAGCCTCAATATTATTGATAGTATAAAAATAAAAATTCAGATATTACAAATTATATATAGCAAAAAAGAAAAATTATGTATGTATTTATTAAAAATTAATATTTTATATTTATTAAAAGTTAATATTTTCAAAAAGTATTACATAGGAAACTTATATTAAATTTATTTTCAAAATATTTATGTACATAATTAACAATTAATAATAATTACTTGAACTTTTTACATATAGTCAAGTATATCAATCTCTTCACTCAAAATTTTGGAAAATTAGTTGCAACTCATGTCACACTAATAAATAAAATCTTTTTAATTTACCTCAAGGTCCAATATATTATTATAGTGATACCCAGTTTTGTTTTCCCTTCCCAAATGTTGAATCTTAATTACAACTCTTTTATACATTTTTTAAATATGTAAAATGATCAAAACTCAATGTGGCTTCTCTAAGGTCCATAACGATTTCTTCTTTACTATTTATTATACTAATATATGATTTTTAATTACAGTTTATATTACTACTTGTATATTTGACTTATATATTTGTACATTAATATGTACATACATATGTTATTATTTTATGATTAAACTTGTAAAACAATTTCAATTTCATTAAAAAAATTATTCAATCATTTCATTATATACAGTACAATCATACAATTGAATTCATTATGTATTAAATTTATTTTGGTTAAATTAAATTATTTGTGTTAAGATATATATGTTGTGATTATTTGATGGTTTTTCCTTAATTTACATTTACATTAGTTGTTATATCATGTGCTTTGGTTATTCATATAATGTAGGTATGTTTGACATATTATTTGAATGTGTAGACATAGAGTTAAAAGAAATGATAATTTATTTAATGTCACACATATGGTATATTTAATTTTTTAAATTCAATTTTTTCTATGAGATAACAAGATGTGATATATAAAAACTTATTAAATTTTATATAAATTACGTGATTCTTGATCTTTGTTATATATTTGCAATATATTTTAGCATTTTTAAAATTAATATACACTATGGCATTGCTACTATTTAAGTTTCACAATTTAATATATTAATTTTACAATTTAATTTATACAAATTTATTATAATAAGATTATTATTGAAACATTATATACCTATATTATATTTTAATTAATAAAATAAATTTTGGTAATAAAATAGATTTTCTTGAAATGTTTCTATACATAAATAAAATATAAGTTTAAATCCTAAAATTCTTACCATAAAGTCTACTAATAATAAAAATAGCATGGTCTATAACTTTTTCGTAAACTAATTTTCCATTCATTTCATCTCTTTCCCAATTGGAAATGCCATGTTAGACTACAACCATGCACTACCAACCTCAAATAGAGGCATGAAAAAAATTGACCAAAGATAGAACATTAATATTTTTCATTTCACCCAATCAAAATTTGACTATTTTATTTCCATATATTATATTTTTGAATTTTCTAAATTATTTTTCTTGATTATATTATGAGTAGGATTATGTGGAAATAAGCATAATCTATTTGTTTTATAATTTTATTGACATGGAAATGTTTTCACCACTTTTCATTAATATTTGCATATCTGGAGGTGCAATGATTATGAAGAAGTTAAAGTAAAAAATTGTTACGAAACTCTACCTCAAATCAAGGAGAGTTTTTGACATCATCACCCTTGTTTTCTTCAAAATAATCTTGATATTTGATATTTTTAATTTAAAATATAATGTATTAAAATAAAAATATAATGTATAGAAAATAAATAATGAATTTTGATTTGTTGCAACCAAAACATTTAATAACTAGTTAGGATCAAAAGGTTGCCTATAGTTCCATGGCAGGAACTAATAATTAATTAATTTAAAATAGAAAAGTTAATAATATTTTTCAATTTAAATACATATGACTCAAAAATTAAACTTTATTCTTTATATATAATAATTTTGATATTTAATTCATGATAATATAAATCAATTAAATAATTTTAAATAAAAATTTAACCATATTTTTCAATTCAAATAAATATATAACTCTCAAATTTCCTCATTTTTTGAAAAATATAAATATTTACAATTAAACAAGTTTTCAACTATACAGATCAATTTATCAAAATTAGTTAAACACTTCATTTTCTCTCTTTTTTTAAATAAAAAATAATAATCAATGATGCAATAAATTTTGTTCCAACATTATCAATAATTTACTTCAAGAATTATTCTATTTTATTTCATTTTTATAAACAGATCTATGAGGCTATACACCAATAATAAGTAAATTAAAGTATTATAAATATTGAACAACTTTTTTAAAACATTACAATAACACTTATAAATTTCCTACACCATTACTTTCTTCCATCCTAAACCAAATTCAAATGCATATAATACATAAACAAGTAAATAATTATACAATTTCCTAATAAGAATTTTGTAGACCCTTTTATTTTCCAAGAAGAAGGTTTCATAACCCATTCAAAAAATTTATCCACACATGTTGCCAAAATTTCAAATCTGCACAATTTTATAAACAAACTTCACATCCATGACTAAAAGATATTTTCCCACCTCCCATCATAAGATTTTCTCTCAAGCACACCCCCAAGCTAGGAGGTCTTCATAGAAACCAAGTTTCATGAAATAATAAAAAGGATCCATATACAAGAATACAACAATATCCAAAATATTGAAACATCACATATGAATCTTACCAATATTCATAGAAAAATGAGAGTCAATGGGACACTCTAACCCCTTGGGGAAAATTTAAAAAAAATCAATATCTCATCTCCATCAATAACAAGAAGTCCACTCTATCATATATTACATATCAACCTCTCCAAATATCAAAAAAATGTCACCCAAAACACCACCCAAAATATTTCCATCACCATAAACCTAATAGATCCTACACATATAGACAATTTAATTGTAGACACTAAAAAATGTCTTGAATGATATCATACACTCGAATCAGGTATACTAACATCATTTCCTCTCGAAACCCATCATCTTTTCACTTAATTAATTCAATTAGTCTAGCTAATTAATTAATTACATCATTTTCGTCTATTAACCTAATGCATTTAATCGGGTTAATTCCCCCCCTTTCATGCTAACATTTCATCTCTTTAAGGGTATGTGCAGGATCATCATGGAAAAAATAGGCCCTTAAGTGGCGAAAAATTTAGAAAAATCAGAGTTAGGCAACTTGACGTAAAAATTTGAATAAGTTATCTATATTATTTCAAAAATATGTAAGAATACAATCTATAGAAAATTGAATGTAGTTTCTAAACTACTAGGTTTATTTTAAAAAATCTATTTAGTGAAAATTTAAAATTTCAATGCAATAGTACTTAAATTTTAGGGAAAAATAAGAAGTAGGTGTCCTGCTCTAAACTCTAACCACAATAAAATGATAATATTTTCTTACAAGATTTTAGATATAAGTAGAGGACTCATGTCTTGATGTGATGCATATTTTTGTAATTTTTTTCTAAGTAAATAATTAATTATGAATTTTTATTACAAATTTTAAAAAATATAAAACTTGTATGTCCTACCACCTTAACTTGGTTAAAGCCTCGATTTTTTTAATTCTATGTATGCAAAGCATAGAATGTGACACATATTTCAGATTCAAAAATGTGATACCATTTGAAAGCTATAGATGTTTTTCAATCACCTATCAATCAGGACTTTAGTTGTAATTCAAATAGAAAATGAATAATAATTATGTATTAAATTCAAAGTAAAACATAATTTATATTGGTGGAAACTGAGAATCTCCTTTAAAAACCCTTTTCGTTTCATCAATTTTGGGTAAAAAAAAGTCGTCAGCCACATACCCTACACATACCCATCATATCACCACTTTTTGGCCCATCATGATCCTGCACATACCCTTAAATTAAATAAATAAAATTATTTAATTTAATTCCCTAAATCTTCTTATTGAATTAAATAACCCTAAGTTATTTAATTAAATGTCATTTCACCTTTCCCCCTTTCATTAAATCATTTTAGTTTAATAAAAATCACTTTATTCCTCTAATTCCCCTAATTGCATGATTAAACCCTTGTTAAATTAGCAATTATCTAACTAATCCAATTCCTCCCACTTGCAAAGGAATATTTTAAAAGAATATTCCTCCTTTGCACAATTTAATTCAGTTTTAATTAACTAAATAACCTTTTTTCCTCACCCATGAGAATATTCTAAAGGATATTTTCTCTCCTCCAATCATTTGAAAAGGGAATATTCACACTTGGCTTCTAGAGCAAGCTAAACTTGAAACCTCTTGAGAAAGTTAACTTTTGACCACTTAAACAGGTCAAAAGTGTGCTTGTTTGGAAGGAATCAGAAGCCTTGATTAAATCTCATCTTGCATTCTCACCCGTTGATAAGAATCCATGATCCATGCCCCTTCTTTCTTTCATGCTTGACCATTTATTGATCTTTTTGATCTCAACCCTTCATCTCTCATTTGCTTTCCTATAAATAGAACACTATTTGGAGACAAATGGATCTATCTTTCAATTGCAAACTTATGTTGTTGAATTCACTCACACTCACACTCATACTTTACTCACATTTAGCATATTTTAGTTCATTTTTAGTTGCATATTAGTTTTAAGCTTCCATTAATGGATTTCGTGCATCCATCTTAGCTTGTTTATAAATTAGGGTTTGAATCTTGGGTAAGTGCACCAAGATGGTTCCCAAAAAGGGGGCTTAAGTGGCCACTTTTTTTCTAAAATTAGGAAATACTGACCTTGGACATGAAATTGAGGATAGTTACACTCAAAATTTTGAGATGGAAAAAAAAAAGGATCGAAGTGCTCTGAGTCTACTTTCTAAACTACTAATTTATTTTGAAAATGGTTGAGATTAAGGGGTTCAAAAGAGGGACGTACACAAATTGGTGCTATTTTTGTCAGAAAATATAACATAGCAACACTTGTATGACCTGAGCATGGTGAGCTTTTTTGTAGTATTTTAAAAATTGCTACAGTCAAAAGTTAGCTAACAGTATCTAGTTGATGCACAATTTTTCTGATAATTTTTTAATGAATATTTGATTTTTTACTAATTTTCTAAGTGGGCACTTCCTAAAAAGCAGAATTTTGGCCGTGTTCCCCCTAAATTTTTTTGAAGGTAATTGATTTTTTTTTTTTAATTTTAAAATTGTAGAATATAGTCTAGTTTCTAAAAATGTAATTTATTTGAAATTTTGATGAACGGTTAATTTATAATGAAAAAAAACCAAACACTGCTTTTTGGCAAAAAAGAGACATACAAACAAAATAAATTATGGATGAAAGGCTTAACATTGTTAAAAAGTGAAAAAAATTACATCGCTGGATAGCTAAGAGAGAACCTAACATTACCCATGTGTTTGCTTTTGTCGATATTGAACCAGATGCAATCCTGATGGTGAGCACGAACCCGATTATGTTAAAAAATTGTAGAATTTGCAAAAACATGTCTCTGGTCATTGGGAATTCCCTCCAAGCCTTTGGGTTGGTATTCTAAGGCAACT
>VDFB02050132.1:0-17980 GCA_007258455.2 Sequoia sempervirens | reverse complement strand
TGCTATTGCATCTTGGGTTGTGCGAAGTATGCTGGAGAACATTTTCTGGGTCATTGAAGGACTTCACACTTAAGAAGAATTCTTCTACTTTGTTCTTTAGTCCATCCTGCTGTCATTCTTTAACTTTGAAGTGCTTGAGGATGATCTCTAACGCCTGGGCCTTCATTATTTCTCAAGACGGCCTTCATTATTTCTCTGTCTTGATCTTGAAGGATTTCCCTGTCCTGGACTCGACCATTCCTTCTTTGTCACCTGCCTCCCTGAGTTGGGTGCATATTGGGTCTTTGTGGAGAAATTCCAACACTTAGCTGTTTCTTCCAACATCTCCTCTTCATGGTTTGGGCGCAAATGAGACATCATGGAGGAATTTCAAACATGTAACTTTCCCCCCTTCCAAGGTTGTAATATTGTCCTGGAGTACTTGCTCTATCACCTCAAGTCATCATGCTTTGGCCCCAGTGTTCACCCTGCAAAACAAAAAGAAGAGCATCAAAACACTAATAGTATAAATCCACTTCACTTACCTAATTTCCATGTTTTGATTTCCAAGGTTTGATTGATCTCTAGGTCTAATAAAGTTCATCATTTTCCTCTAGCAAACCTTGCTTTCTTCATAACTTTTCATCATGGGCGTATTTAACATCTGTGTGCTAGGGCGCATATCATCTTGATGTTTTCATCTTCTTCTTCTTGCTTTAGCAATTTCATTCACCTATCTTGCCCATCTTCTCTTAGGAACTTGATGTTTGAGTTTCACTTCATCTTGAGGGCGCATATGAAGGGGGGGGTCTTGTTTATTCTCTGACTTAGAAAATTTTCCAACCAACATATTATCTCCTTGGGCGCATTCTACCCCTTGAGATTTTGTTTCATGCCTTAGAAAAATTTCAATCTCCTCTTATCCATCTCTTGGGCGCATTTGATCCCACCTACTTCATTTTTCCTTGCCTTAGAATTTTTTTATCCAACTTCCTCTTCTCAAAGGCGCATTTTGAAGGGTCTTCTTCCATTTTCTGCCTTAGAAAAATTTCATGTATCTCCTATACTTAGGGTGCATTTTTCCCCTAGTTCTTCCATGTTTATTCCTTAGAAAATTTTTATCTCCTTCTCAACTTGAGGGCGCATTTAGGGGTCCTACTTACATTTCAAGACTTAGACAATTTCTTCATGTTCCCCTTCCTCATGATGGGTGCATTTGGACCCTTATGGTTTGATTTTCACGCCTTAGAAACTTTTTATGCTAACTCATCTAGGTCGGGCACATTTGAGGGGTCCATCTTCCATTTTGTATTCCTTAGACAAATTTCTAGTCAACATCTCCACGATGGGCGCATATTGGAGGGTGCACTTCCAATTTTTTAACACTTAGAAAATTTCTTAGGCCTCCTTACAACTTGGGCGCATATCAAGGGTGGTGCTTCCATTTTACCATCACTTAGTCGGTTTTCATCATCCAACTCTATGGTGGGCGCATTCTAGGGGGTGCCATGCTAGTTTTCAACACCTTAGACAAACTTCATGCCACCTTCACAAGCTGGGCGCATTTCAAGGGGGGTAGCTTCCAGTTGAGGGCGCATCTATGGTGGTGTTCTTCCATTGTTCCTCAGACTTAGAAAATTTTCCATCAACTAACTCACCTTGGGCGCATATTGGGTCTTGCTGAGGCTGGGCGCATTTGGAGTGGTGCCCTGCCATTTTTCAATGCCTTGTGTGCTTTCATGCCTAACTGAATACTTAGAAAAACTTTCAACCTACTAGCCCTCACTTTCTATTTTTAGTAACCCTTTGATTCTCGAACCTCTACAACTCCGTTTGGCTTGAAATTTGCTCCACGTGATCCTTATGACCTATCTAACCTGTTCACTCTTGGCTTTCGTGCCAACTTGCTATTTTTAGCCCTATTCTGGAGGTGACTTACTATAAATAGTAAGTATGCGGATTGTGCTCAAATTTTACCAGCGGATTCCTTGAAAGATGCTGATCGCAATGGGATACATTAGTTTTTCATTTTTCTTGAGTTTTGCCCCTCATTTTAGGCACCAAAGTAGGAAACCCTAATTTCACTTGCATGTGCCTCGATCTCTGTTTGACTCAGTTTCTGCTCTAGACTGCTTTGCTCGTGAAGCTGAAGATCTGGGGGCTGTTGGAGTGAACTTGCTAAAAATAGTAAGTGCCTGAAAAGTGACCAACCGATTGCCGGATGTGTTTGCATGTCATATTGCCTAGGAGATCTCAAAAAACCCAGAAAAACCCAGAAAACTGGTCTGCATGCGGGTACGTGCCAAAAATAGTAAGTCATCAGCTTGACTTGCATGTTATATCATCGCAAAGCTCTCAAAAAACCAAAAAAAGATTATCCTAACATGCATCGAAAAATCATACATGCAAACCCTAAAAATGGCTCTCGAAGCCAAAATTGCTAAAATAGAAAGTTGTCAGAATTTGCTCAAATTTCGCAGGCAAGTAGCTCAAAGTGCTCTAAACAAGGTGTAGCAGTCAGAATTTCAAAAACTCCTAAGAAAAAGGTCCCAAATTGAGTACTTACTAAAAATAGTAAGTTGTTAGAATTCTAGTGAAAATTTAATGGGAACCTTCCTGAAGCCTTCTGAACATAGTGCCAAGCTCAGATTTCAATTTGCTCACTTAAATTAACCCCAAACTAGCTTGAAAAATGAAAACCCTAATTTCACATACTTAGCCAAAATTTCAACTTAGGCCCAAAGATGGGCACATCCCCGGAAAGACAGAAGGAACAAAGAGAGACAGCCGTAAAATCAACCAAAAACAAAGCCAAAGGACGCGAACGAAGCAAAAATTAGGGGGGTCCCCATTTTGAATGGGGTGATGTGTGAAAAGGTCATAGCAAGGAGGAGTTTTGTCCCACTGGGTTTTCTCCTTTTTTCTGTTTGTGAGAGATTGCATTGCATTTGTACATGGGTACCTAACATGGCTCATATCCAGGACCCATCTTTGCATCTTTGCATAATAATACTCCTAAGTAGCATTTAAGGCGGGGTGTTGGTGTAAATAGGTGTTTTACCTATCTAGGTCCTATTTACATGTTAAGTTCACTTAGGTCCTAGGAGGGAATCTTTCTAGATAGTGTTAGTTGTCACTTGATCTTATCTTATTTTTGGCAATTAATGCTTGTGTCCTAGGTCATTTAATATTTGTTGAGGTAGTTGTCTCATTGTACAAGATTGATTTACATGTCAAGATCTTGTCTAATCTTATCTCACAACTTGCCTTTATAAGAAAGGCATCATATGTACATGATATATTCAATCTGGCAATCTTATATCCATAATCATAGCATGATATTTTTTCTATTTCTCTCTTGTGGAAGTTATTGTTGTCTTGTAGGTGATCTTGGGGTGTTGAGGAGTTCACCATTAACTACTACAATTTGCACTTCTGCCTATGTATATATTTCATTGGAATTTTGACTTACATCTGTAAATGAAAACTTTGCTTTTATGCTAGTCAAACATTGGACTTTTGAATGTAAACCAAAACTTTGCTGTTATGTTATTTGAACCTTTGATTTGTTGATGCAAATGGAAACTTTGCCTTTGGATTTATAATTTGCAAGCATAAATGAAAACTTTGTACATAATGTTACTTTGACTTATGATTTGAATTATACATTTTGAAATTGCAAAAATGCACTAGTCTTGATTTCTTGCTACCGAAGACTAAAACATTGAACCTTTTCAACTAACTTTGCATATTTTTTGTTCATTTATAACAAGCCAAACTTTCTATTTGTGGGAACAAGTGGAAATATAACTATGAACACATTGTTGGGATCGCCAAAACTTGTGATCAGCATCAAAACTCCAACTTCATGCAAATTTATACTTGTACAGATTGAGTAAAATTTCAACATGAAAATGCTTTGAAACACACACAAACAAATTCTGAAAAAAAGGCCCTTTTACAATATTGCCAAACTTTTTGAGTCTTGTAACTTTACAAAACTATGAGTTGTGAAAACCATAAACTTGTGAAACTGCACTAAAGTCCTATATCTCTATCCATAATGTTTTTTGCCATATTTTGAACACCTCTACAAGGATTATGAGATCACATGATCTTACAACTTGACTAAGATAATTTGCAACACAAACTATAGAGATCAACAATTGACAATTTTCGACTTGATCAATTTTCGATGACAAAGGATCTTTATGAATAAATTGAAGCACTTGCATGACCTTCAAAGAGACAAGCACAACCGATGCATTTTAACTAATGTGTAATGATTTGTATGACTCAAAGTTTTTAAAATTGACATGTTTAAAATTTGAGGATAACAAATTGTAGTAAGATAGCTCATTATATTGTAGTCTTTTTTTGATTAATTCAATCAAAGAGCCCGTTTTCTATCTTATATGTTTTGAATTGAATCTAGATTGTTTCACTTTCATCATTAGATGCTATAATGGAAATCTTCTTATTCACATGTACATGCTTTCCATTATCACCTTAGCTCCTTATAAGAAAGGAAGATCCTATCATAGACAAATCTTGGTTAATGTTGTAACTATCTAAATGTAAAGATCTATGAAGTTGATATTGCCATCTCATAATCAATAATAGCTCATAAATATATATTTATCTTCATTTCGCTCTGTATACAACTTGAAATCCCTTGGCCCTTTATGTTGCCTCATGGATATAATCCCTAAGTGTTTATCTACACCTATATCATGTGAAGGACCTTAACTCATTAGTTATAAGAATTTTATAACCACCTCAAAAATTCTTAGGAAACTCATTAACACATCTTCCATAGCATCCATGACATTTGTTTCCCTAGCATAGAAAATTTGCATCCAATACCAAATAACATGCATTCTTTTTAAATTAGTTGGAAATAGGATGCCATTTAATTGCAATCTAAACATTATTTATTTCATGTGTCTCCTAAGTCCTTGGAAAGTGGTCTCAAACACTAGGATTAGAGAGAGATTAATTTTGGATGAAATAATCATGCTAATTGACATTTGTAGTTAATTCTAAATGATAGGAGCATGTGAGGCGTCCAAGATGAGTTCCTAAATAATAGGAGCACATGGGGCACCCACATGGAAGGTGGAACCCACCTTGAGTTCAGATTACTATTTGGAGTAAGAGATAACACTTCTGAATGCATGTAAAGATCCTAGGAGTTAGGGTTTGATGTTTACATGCATGAAGTTTAGTTTAGTTTAGTTCAGTTCAGTTATGGTTCAGTTATCTTCAGTTAGTTTTAGTTGAATGCTAGTTGACTTCAGTTAATTTGGAATGCATGACTAATGACTTGAGTTGGATGATAGATAACAGGTGACTTCCTTCAGTTAATAGGGGATGACCATTTTTGAATGAATGGTGGAGAGAGATGTTTTGGTTAACAAAAAATGACTTGGACCCACTTTGGGTGCCCAAGTTGGCTTCTTGGAATTAACTCCTTTGCATGTTAAGATATTTCAGACTGAGTTAGGTGGGCCCATTCTTGGGTGCCAACTTTGAGGATAAGCCTTGAAGATATTTATGGAATAAAGGTTGAGTTATGTGTTAAGACCCAATTCTGCGTAAATTAAAAACTTTCCAATTCTCACTTAAAACATGTAAAAGTAACATATAACAAAGATAATACAATAAAATTTCTTTCTTTCTTTATTGATAAACACGTACAAGTTACAATATGTTTCCTCATGAATTTCATTTTCATTGTAAATACAAATCAGAGTTAAAAAGTAATACAGTTACATACATAGCTCGTAAGCTTTTGCACAAATAGAAGTAAGAAGGTCCAGGAGTCCGTCCTTTCAAATCTTGGTACATCGGCCGCTCGCTGTGGAGGAGAAACATCACCGGCACCAACCACGGACTTATAATGCGGTCCCTCGATCATTTTGCAATGAACGGCCCTCCCTTCGAAGAAGAGATTGGTAGGGTATCCTTTAACGATTACCAACTGAGCATAGTGTTGTGTCCTACTCAACTAGAACCTTGCTATTTCACAATCTCGATCTAGTACTCGGATCACAATGAACTGACAGTGTAGTCTCAACTATCTCACATCTAGGTGGATGTCGTACCTTTCACTACTTTGGCCAAAGTATTCTCATTCAGTACTTCGAATGGTTCATCTATCATAAACACTACTCAGGGCCGATTTGACTTAAGGCTTTCTTACTCTACGCATAGGTTTGTCCTTCAATGGGTGAATCCGTCAACCCAGACATCCTACAATCATACGAACCTACTAGAAATGAAAACAGTATTCAAGAGTCTTGTATCAATTCCTCCTAACTAGGAATTCTTTATCCTAGGAGTACTAAACTTGTCTCAGTTATCCTAATAACTTAAGCTAAAAGACTTCACTTGATTCTGCCATCATTTCGATCCTAGTAGATAAATAATACGTCTACGTATTCTCCATATATAGAGATCATACACAACATGCAATAACCAATCAAAATGCAAATAAATCCTCCCCCTTTATCTTTTCCATTATTTCGTTTAAATGCAAGAAAAATAATCTAATCCCTTAAGCTTTTTATTCATATTTCCCTTTTTCACAATTCCCCTAATCATTGAATCCTTTTCACATTTTCTTCTTAAATGAATTGCTTTAATTATTCATCAAAACAGTTCTTCCCTATTAGAACTAATTGAAATCAGCAATCACAAAATCAAAATGGAAACAACACTTCAATAAAAATTATAAACTAGGAAGATTCATGCCTGATTTTAAAGCTTCTCCTTCCAAATTTGCTCTTCTAGATTCTCCTTCAAATAAGCTTCAAGGTTTCAGCTAAATATGGCTTCTTTTTATGAAAGTATTTCACTCTATAGTGAACTCCTATAACTCTTCTCTCAGACGTGTTTCCACCACTCAATTCCTACTCAGCTATACAAAATCCTCACTATATACTCAAAATGACTTAATTCACTGTGACTGGTAAATGCTGGAAATAATTTACTGTGCTTATCAAACTCAGCTATACAGGAAAACTCAGGCAGTACAATGAAATAGATATGGAATGAAAACACTAAACTCAGATTGTTCAAAAAGTGTGTTTACAATGAATGGAAGGGCGTCATTATATAGGGCCCGAATTGCAACTGTTTTCCCTTTTAGAAGGCATGCAGATTGACAACAAGTGCCCATAATTTGTTAAAAAGACATTTGGCGGATTCATAAACCCTAAGTCATCAAATTGAAGGTGATTCGACCTCCTTAGAGTCAGCAAGAGAAGAATTTTTCAACTTTTATCTTAAAAAACGTCACACATTTTCTTTTGGCCAGTCGTATTTAAATGAATGACTTATACACGTTAGATCAAGGTTTAAAAGCTTCCATGTTCGCCATTTTTGATGCCCTAGGAATAGTGTCGGCCATTATTCACTGACCTATTCTCTGGCTGTGCGTTTCAAACGCGTTTTTTTTTCCTGCGCGTGGCTTTTCACGCGATTTTCATGCTTAAAACGTATCTTTCCTCTTTTTAAATATTTCAGATGTTCATTATAAACATTTCAACTTTCTCTTTGATTTGATTAATTCAAACAAAAGACCCGATTTCCATAATGAGATTAAAATCGAAATATTTCATTATGGCTAAAGGATTTAAATCCTTTGAGTTCAATTTTTATTCTATTGAATATTCTTCTATGTCAATTTAATTTATACATTTCACATTTTAACCTTAATCATTTATATATTTAATCATATATGTATTTTAATTAAGCGTAATATTTCTAAATATATAAATATATATATTTTCCGACATTATATTGTGAAATATATATAGATATATTTATATATAAGTAAATATTACCTTAATATTAATACATATATTTAAATATATAAACATATAATACATTTACATTTATGTATTTATGTATATATATCCATACATATAATCACATTGTTAATATATACATTAATACATAAATATTTATGTAATTTTGCTAGGCAATATTATAAAATATTATTTTCACTACAGATATCAAACGGAATGTGTACATATATATATACCTGTGTTTACGTATGTATGCATACATACATGTCAACACATGTGTACGAGCATATCCGTCTGCTTAACATACACATGTATTGATATGTCTGTACATATAAATACGTGTTCACAATATATAGATGTGCATGCGTTCACATTCAATCATTAACACAACATTCACACCATTCATACTTGGGTCATGGTATAGCAAGTCTGACATTTAAACAATCACATCTCCTAAACATAAAGAAGTGAATACAAAATCCTTATGTCAATACACAAGCCTATGGATGACTTACCGTTGCCTCGACAAACAGACTTGGCTTACTCATTCTATAGTATGTGTGTGTATGCTCAATTTGGTAATCGTTACTGTTTACCCGACCAAGTTCCTCCCCGAATGATGTCTCTCCTCTGTCCGGAGGTACAGTCTTCATACCTGCACATCATGACATGACATCGGCAGTCATATGCTCATAACAAGGTAAAAACATCTCACAAGTTAGAATAACATTATTCCATAATTGTTTGCAATATTTAATCAAGACAAAATCATTTAGAAGTAACAATCAAATGAAACCATCATTTAAACATAACTCATTCATTTATTAACAAGATCAACCATGTTTTATTCATCATCAAGATTCAAACAGTACAATCAATTGCCCTATACAATAGTAGCTATAATATCGGGATGTAACATTATGACTTCAGTTTGGGACGCCCAAATGGATGAAGGAGATGATTTGACATTGGTTTTTATGGTAGAACTCTACTTGCAAGAGATAGGCATAGGTTTTTGGTGATAAGCTTGGAGCTTTGTAATTGTAACTCTTTTGGAGTTTACAAGGTTCATTATTGCCTATTTATCTCAAGCAAGTTGAAGAGAGTTTGTATCAGTTTTATTGCAAGTTGTGAAGAAGATTTGTTGAAGGAAGAAAAAGCATATCAAGGAAGGATTGGAATTATTGTAATCTACTTTAGAGATTAAATAATACATTGATTCTTGGTGGAGTTTTTTCCCGAAAGGGTTTCTCCACGGTATATGCTGTGTATCTTCTAATATCCTGTCTAATTCTTCTACAACCTTCTGTCTTCATTCTACAAATAATAAAATGAATTAATTAGATAATCACCCACAAAGAATCTGTAACAAAGAATACATATTTAGATCAACAATCATAAAGTTTTACAAAGTATTAAGCTACATAAACACCTCAATTTTCAACAAAATTTACTCCTTTTTCATGAATTTATAGCATGGATATAAATGCATGTGGCAAAGTAGGTTGCAACATATTGGACACAATTTTTTATTGGTGAATATTGTCATCAACGTGAGGATTGATGATTGGTACATATCCATCGCCAACTAAATTTACTCATTTGATTTTTTCCCAAATCTCCTAAAGATCTATGTGTGGACTTGGAGATGTGTTTGTGGTATGACCTATTCATTTTTCTAGATTTTTGGGATGGCAATTTCTCACTCTCTCTCACTCTCTCTCTCTCTCTCTCTCTCTCTCTCTAAAAAGTAATCAATAAAAATCTGGAAATATAATCAATTAGAGAGAGAGAGAGAGAGAGAGAGAGAGAGAGAGAGAGATGTAATCAATAAAAATCTGGAAATATACAAATATTTTAGCTTTTCATTTATGTAATTAAACACATTAAACATCTAAAAAGTTGTGTTGTTTACAAACATAAAATACATATGGAAATTGAATAGTGAAATTGAAGTCGAGTTTGAAAAATTTAAATATGCAATTTTAAATATTTCATTTCTATATTATCACAAAAATAGTTGCAGCAAGAGTAAGTCTCATATGACAAGATGAAAATCAGAAAATATAACAATTGTATTTGAGCCATGAAATATTGCTGCGTTATTTTTTAATGTTCATTTTTGTGTTTTCAAGTTGTTGGCTATGGGGGATGTTATCTTATCCCTAGCATGCTTGAGGGATGCCCCTAACTATCTAGTATGTCCCTCAATCCAAAAATCAGAAAAATGGGAAACATCCCCAAGATGGGTCCCTGAGAGGTAAATCATCAAAGGGATGGCTTGCCATAAACAAAAGAAATTCCAAGGATGTCTTGGGAATGTTTTGTCTTTGTTTCTGAGTTCTTGGATTGCTAGTAGATGCCCCAATGCTTCTAGGGGGCCTGAATACGTTCCTATGGAAGGATGGTAGGAAGCTTTTCATTGGCTACATAGATAGGAGTATTAGTGATAATTATTCCCACAGTGTTCTGCACCTTTATCACCAACTCAATTGACTATTAACATGGAAAGAAGCATCAACTGATTTAAGAAACAAGGTGCTCATGGAAAATTGTTTTCTTCCTCCAATTAATCGACCCATTAGACATTAAGGTACATCATAAATTCCCCCAAGAGCTATAATGTAATTCACAACTAATTATAGGGTATTGTGGAAAATATTACTCAAATTTTTCCATGTACTGTTGATGCGATTTTTATGACCTCACCAATCAGCCGAAGAACAAAATAGTTTGGGCTACTCCGTTCTCTCTTGATCAAAGTATTCCATGCGCTAAGATTGCGAGAAAGTTCGCATGTTCAACTCCAAGGTTCCTTTAGTGCGAATAGACCCAGTTTGGTTGATGTGTATTGCTGTGTTCGTACGAGGGGACTTACACAATTGTCCAGATTTCTTGCAGTTAGCAGCTAATGTATGATTTTGAAGGGGATTCTCATGTGTATGATTTGGCAATGTGGTTCTTTTCCTAAAACTAATCAGAAAGTGCGGAAAGTAAAAGGGAAAGGGCCTAAGAAATTTGTACTCTATTCTAAATGCAGGGTATATGGGGCTTCGTTTCAATAGACTTCAACCAGATTTCGCCTAGCCTCCGTCGGACAGCCTCAGCAAAATCGGTGCAATCTTCAAAGGAGATAACGAAAGGTATTCAAGTTACAGTCTAACATACGTACACCATCAGAACAACGCATGTAAGTATGTAAGCCATAACCGAAGTTAAACACAAGATAATGTCCAGTTGACCACGCAAGGCAGACTTATCATCAACAAGCCGCTAGTGGTATGGAATAAAGCGAAGCTATCTCAATAAAACACCATACACCGAAGTAAGCTACTTTGCATGAACTAAGCTACTTGGATACGAAAGGAAGAAGAAACCTTGCTAGCATTTCATGACTAGACGAATTCCATCATCAATGAAAAGATCTATTATCATAAAATGTGTTACACAACAATCTCTTCAAAAGTTTTCAAAGGGAAAACTTTCTCTCTTCTCCAAATTATGCAAAAATGCTCTACAATCTAGCTCTAACTCTATCTCAATTCTAGCTCTGATCTAATCTCTGATCTCTAATTTCTAATTCTAATGCCTTACAAATGAGGGGGACTCCCCCTTTTATAGCTAGCCAAGTCCCAAAAGACGGCTAGGGTTACAATTAATAGAGTGGCCAGAATCGTGCCACCTCAGCCCTAACCCTAAAAACTGCCAGAATAGGGAGTGGTACATTAAATGAATCAAAGATTCCCACTCACTCCCAAAAATAGCAAATGCAATAAATGATCCATATTCAGTCTTCTAGAAGCTCCTCGTCCAGTAGTGTGTTCCCATTTGCCTTCTCTCTGATTGCCAACTCAACAAATCTGCTAAGTACGGCCTCAACCTCCTGAGCTGAAATCGGTGGAACACAATCTAACTGAAACTCTAACACCGTGACTGAATGCTCGTGCCTTGTACAAGATTTTCTCCAAGCAGCCAATGAGTCCTGCGTGTTCTGGATCAAAGTGGAGAATGTAGCAGTATTCTCAAAGTCATCCTTGTACAAGGTCTTAACATCTGCGAAGAAGGGAACCAGCAAACCCCTCAAATTATCAAAACTTATCTCTTCTGGACTCAGCCGCCTAGCGAAGATGGCCTCGAAGGTGTTCTCAACTCCATCTATAATATTGGCCATAGCCTGAACTCCTCGCTGGTTGAACGCCTCGGTGTCGTGACTGGCAGCCACGCCTGCGATAGCCGAAGAATACCACCGTAGAGAAATCATATATTCTGGCCATTCGGGCCTACCGACACCTTCCATCAATCAAGAATCGTTAATGGCACATGCCTCAACACCTCAAGACTGGATCACCTTTACTCGATAGATAGAGAGGTATCGCCTAAGCATGATCCACCGCATCCATCCTGCCAAAATAGAAGAGGTCGGAAGGCAAAGGCAAGGTCCTCCATAAATTTCTTCCCTGCCTCAAGATTTAACTCCTCGTGGACCCATTTGTTCCGGCTTCCCGTGCTATATCCTCCTTAACTCTACTAAGCTGGACGACTCTCTAGGAATATCTGTCGGAGGCTCTATCACTGGTACATCCTGCCATCGAGAACGAGACAACTGCTGAACATATCCAACTAACGCCTTGTGTTCTCGTTTCAACTTCTTATATTTCCCTTCTTTCTTGAATAATCTATCCTTGAGGGCAAGGAAGGAGTTATCACACTCCTCAACAATCTGAGCACCAGTAGGGCGTCCCAAGTCAAGAGTGGTGACCACATAGTTTTCAGGAGCTGCTTCACTCCGGTCACACTCGACTCGTGGGACTGCTACGTGAAGAGTACGAGAGCCATCCTCATCAGTGGAGATCTTCGAAAATTTTCTTGCCTTCTTCTTCGGTGGAGGAGCACTGATCCGGTTCAAGAACTTTTCCATCTCAACCGCTGGATCAATCTCCTCACTCGGGCTTCTTCTCATTCTATCCTTTAGCCAATCGGGCACCTCATATAGTATATCGAAGGGCTGCTGCTCCTGTGCCTCTACTTCTCTAACTTGTTCAACTTCTTCTTCATTCTGGCGAGGCTCATCGTCCTCAAGTGGCTGAGTGTCACCTGACACTATATCATCATCGCCATCGTTCATGGCCGCCCTAACTCCTCCCCACCAAACCGAGGGTCGCATTGTCCCCTTATCATCCCCGGGCTGGATCTCACATCAACTCCTACTGTACAAGTAAGTAATTGCCAATTGACTCCTCCTCCTCCGTGGAGGCCTAATATCGCCTGCATCTCCTGCGACTGGATTCAATCGCAATTTCTCTCGACAGCAAACAAAGACACTCTCCTCAGACAGTTTGGAGAACGGCTCAAAGGTAATCGCCATCGTAACCGTGGAGGTTCTCGCTGAATTATTTCTTTCTTTCTGACTCGTCCTCTTGTGACTGCTTTTCTTCCTGTGGTGGGCGTCCTGTGATCTCCCATTAAGTTGTAGGTCAAGGCAATTGACCTACTTTTCAATCTGCTCACCCGTCTATCAACCCAAGCCCCGGTGAATGTCATAACCGGGATGGATAGAGTATCCAAATCAGCAACCTCGGGCTCTGACCAATCCACAGGTGGAAGTGGAGTATCTCGAACAGCTGCATAATCTGGATGCACAACATCCATATCCTCATTAACCTGGTCCGGAACTGGAACTACCTCACACTCCCCGATCAGAGTAATCGGCAACCGAGAGAACATTCTCTTCCTTACTTCAATTTCATCATCCGCATCAGCCCAATAATCCTCAATGGTGGCCTTATGTTTGAACTCCTCCTCGACAACACCCATTGATGTTATGGTGCGGTCATAGTGTTGTCTACTAGTGTGATATGAGAAATGATAGAATTGAAGCTCACTTTCAGCTTCTCTACATGCCTGTATCGAAGGACAAACCTCGTCCGAGTTGCCCATCACAACTGGAAACTCTATCCCTCCTTTCTTCTTTTTCTTCTGGATTTTGTCAAAGGCTAGCAACTGTCTAGCTATCTCTAGCATTATTATTTTATCTGTTGGGTACTTAGGCAGCCTATAAGGGTATGACGAGAAACCTTGCAGCCTAATGTATGAAAATCTCGGCAATTGAATAAACCAGCACCCATACCTTTCAATTAGCTCCTGGGCATTTCTAGAGATTCTGCACTGTAACCTCTCCTGAAGCAGCCTCGTGATGTACATGGTGAATGAATCGTTGACACGCTTATAATGGGTTGTGCTCGAAAGGTGTAACTGCGTACACGCCTCATGAATTTTTAACTGGTGGGAGCCACAACCGATGGGTTCCTTGTAAGAAATTCCTCTGTCCCTCGTCATCCGTGCCAACATGTAAACAAGATAGGAGCTCATGTAGAACGTTTTAGTCCTCCGCAAACTCAGGAGCTGCTCATGTATATTGTCACTAATCATCTCAGCCCAATTGACATAATCCTTGCCTTCTAACACCAGGTTGATGTAATAAAACATCCAAGGCTCAAATGTAAGATCAACCACCAACCCCCGCCAAGAACATGATAAGATCACAATACCCCTGCTTTCGTGTCCTTCGGCTATGATCCGCTTCGCAACTTCGCTCTTTGAAGGCTTCTCTGAGTGCCTATCCAAAGAGACATCAGATCCATGCATCGCCAAAGTGTATATACATATTTTCCCTCGGACTTGTAGATCATGTTTCTATGCCCGATCCCAAAAGCTTCACCAATGGTCACGGAGTAAGATTGGCGCTAATTCTGGCCATCTCGTACGGATCGACCGTGTTCTCTTTCTCGTAGCGCTTGGCGACTCGCTAATCAACTCCGGTCGACCGCATTAGCCGTGGAAAACCAGTCACAGATATAACCCACTTCGACGATGTTGTGCGAGTGACCGGCTACCGATGACTTCAACAATCTAAATAGCCCGTTTGAATGTTTCCTGTGTTGACAGAGCTCGTTCTATCCCAGCCAACTTCTGCCCGCCTTTGAAATAAACTTCGCCTCCCAAGTGAATGTTTTGGTCGAGCTTCTTGATCACAAATTTTGTCCTGAGGCACCATTGTCTTTTCCGGTGGTCCTCGCTTCAGCCATCTGCAACATAACAAACATTTCATCAGCAATTAAATTTAATAAAATAAGGCATGATAGGGGCTGCAGTCGAATTCTAGAAGCTGCAATATCTTTCGTGTTTGCAAACCTCAGCTTCTTCTCCTGAATAAGTTCAAATTCCGACACGTAGAACAGATTTCTAAGTGAACTCCGATGATTTTACTTCTCAATTAGCACTCAACAAATTGAACTTCTACTACATCGTATCAGCAATCAGCAAATTTTAAACTTCTATATCCTTGCACTTCAAACCAGCAATCAGCACATAGCGAACTTCTTAACTTTGCACTTCAGACTATCAACTAGCAATCTCACAAACTAGCATTTTCGTATTTTTGAGTTCTCAACATTTCAACTCAATACAAGGCGCCCCACAGGCAACTTCAACTAAGCTCAACGAATCAGATTTCAAACTTCAATGCCAGCAAGGCCGTACTTTTCAATCTTTCAGCAATGGCGTACCTTTTTAAGCTTCTATAATTCAAGCAAATCAAATTTCAGCCACAAAGCCGTACCTTTTTCAAGCAACTTCAAATTGCAGCAAACACCTCCTTAGTCAGCAATGGCGTACCTTCCTCAAGCCTTTAGCAACCTCAGCAAGGACGTCCCTCAAATGGCAACTCTCAAGCCTCAAGACGTCTTCTTCAACAAGTTCAACCTCTCAGCAAAATTCAAACCTCTCCAAGCTCACTTTGCCTTAGCAAATTTGCCTTTTCCAGTTGTGAGAATGAGTGAAAAGCTTCTCCATTTTATAGCTAGAATTCAAATTCTAGAAGACGTTATTTTTAGCCAGTGCCATTAAACTCCACTACTCCACTTCAAGAATTCGAATTTTCCCTCTCTGATGTTTCTGACACTTGTCTCCAGTCGTCGGGAATATTATTCTTCTAGAAACTTGACTTTGACTGGCGTTCTGGATTTTACTTTCGAAAATTTAATTTAATTCATCTTCTTTTAACTCACCAGCCGGAGCTCTGTCACTTGAATTCGAACTTTTTAACTTCATTATCTGCTTTGGAAAATTCATCCTTGAAGAATTTAAACAAACTTATCTAGGCAACTCCTTTCAGATTCATCATTCGAAGAAAATTCACTTGGAAAACTTATTTTATTCATTTTTGCCTTAGAAAATTTAAAATTCTCCCTTAGGAAAATTCACAATTCAAGCACTGATTAAATTCTTCACTGAAAAAGTGTTGGCGAAGCTTGAAAGATTTAGAAATTCATTCATCATCACGAACGTCCAGTACCCAGAAGCGAATTTTCGTTAGAACACCTCGAATCCATGGGTACCCAACGAACGGGTTCATTTAATTTTTCGAATTTTGAACCTTAGAAAAATATTATTTTCATCATTTAAACTCGTTCTTCGCCTGTGATCACTCTGTGTTGCCCTGACTTCTTGAAGAAAATTGAATCTCCTTGCAATATCATCATCTCTGGATTTTATCACTGAGAAAAGTTGTTCGCGCTCTGAGAAATTTCATCAACTTGGAGCTCTAGGCGTATTTTCTAAGGAAAATAATTTTGCCTTTAGAAAATATTTAAATCATCTCTTGCATTTTGAGAACTTGCCTTAGAAAAATTTTATTTCATTTGCCAGTGGAGAGAAATTTCTATCAACTTCATTTGGAAAATTTCATATTCCCGGCACGCCTTGTACATTTTATTCTCACTTCATCCCGTATCACTTCACACTTGGAAAATATTCATTAAAAGTCCAACGCCTTAGAGAATTTTCAACACTTAGCAAATATTTTATTTTTTTCCCTGAGGCGCCTAGCACACTTCAAAAATATTTCAACTCCTTGAAATGCCTTTGAAAAATTTTCCAACACCTTATAACTCCCTTGCTCTAGGCGCACACTTTACCTAGCATTTTATTCCACACCTTGGAATATTTTCTAACACTTACCACTTCCAACGCCTTAGGAAAAAAAATCTCCAACACCCATAACCTTAGGCGCATATCACACTTTGAGAGGAAATTCCAACGCCTAGCAAAATTTATCTAAGGCCCACCACCTTGGCGCATTCTTAGTGTGGAGGGGAATAACGCCTTGGATTTTACCTTGAATTCACCACGCCTAGATAACATTTTTACCTTACTTACCACCTTCATTCACCTTTTACCTTCCAAACATGGGCGCATTTCCTTGTAGGAGGAGGATGACCTTTCAACTTCCCGTTTTCGTCTTCATGTGAGCTCATTTGGGCGCATTTAGGAGGGTGAGGAGGACGAGTTTGCAAGCTGGGCGCATTTTGCATGTGATGAAGGATAAAAACTTTGACTTTTTGTTGACCCCTTGCAACCTTGGGCGCATTTCACCCCTGCTGGTGGATGAACTCTCCAACATCCTTGGGTGACTCTTCACCTTCCACGTTTTGTCTTGACATGGCCCAGTTTGGGCGCATTTTGGCCTTGGAGAAAGATGAAAATGTTTGACCTTGTTGACTTTCCTTCACCTTGGGCGCATTTTGCCTTGCTTGCAGGATGAACTTGTATTTTGGGCGCATTCTGAGGGATGAGGCGGATTTTTCATACTTAGAAAATTTTTCAACTTTCCTTCTTTCATTTTGGGCGCATTTTGCCCCTGCTGCAGGATAAAAACCTTGACTTCTGTTTGACTTTCCTGCCTTGGGCGCATTTTGCCCTGGGTGGTGGATAAACTCACACTTAGAAAAATTTTTATGCCTCTAGCTGAGATGGGCGCATTTCTCCATGCCTGCCAGACGAAGTTCCAGACTTAGACAAAATTTTCATCATCCTCGCCAGCCTACGTGCCCTGCTATTTATAGTAAATTCTCTGAATTTGGACTTCTGAAGCTCGGAATGGCCTGAAATTTTAAACATAGCATCCTCATGAATTTATCAACTTGTCGGTATTGCCACCTTTAGTCGCCCTGCTATTTATAGCCTGTTTTTGAAGATGGCTTACTATAAATAGTAAGCTCTTGTTTCTGATAGCTCCCAAGCTCCGATCGACGTGAAATTTGAATGAGGCGATCCTCACCACGTGACTTGCTGGCTGACACTGACGCATGCAGCTGATTTACTATTTTTAGCACGTTTCTAATTTGACT
>VDFB02050130.1:0-10941 GCA_007258455.2 Sequoia sempervirens | reverse complement strand
GAATTAGTGTATGGAGCACAGGCTAGGATGCCTCTGCAGAATTTGTTACAGTCTACAAATTTTTCTTATAGGAAGATTTGGAAGTTCTTGAACCCATGGAAGACAAAATGGAGCAACTTGCTAAATTTGATGAAGTAAGGAGGGAGGCCCAAAATCAAAACATGAAGTTATAGGAATAGATGAAGTATCTATTTGAAAAGAAGGAAAAGAATAGAAAATTTGAAGAAAATGATTTGGTGTTGATGTGGAATGCAAGGTGTTAGGAGAAAGGAAAGCATGGTAAATTTGAAGCTTTGTGGCTGGAACCTTTTGTTGTTGTTGGAAACAAGGGTGAAGACTCATATTATCTACTGAACATGGCTAATGAAGATTAGGAATTTCCTGTTCATGGGAAATTCTTGAAGCTTTTCTTCTCTTGAGCAATATAGAGGAGTAAGGGTTTCCAGTGCATGGACATCTCTTGTGTATCCTATTAAAAATAATTTTCCATGTACAATAGTTTTAGGTTTTCATCCACCTCCATTCACCTCCATCTTCCATTCATTTTGCATTCATACCTTCATGCTTCATTTCCATTTCCACTGCTGCTCACTGGTTCCTCATTTTATGTCTGGTCTGCTCACCCAAGATTCTAGATCCTTGCAATGATCTTACTATCACTCATCCCCAGCCAGAGCAACTGTTAGAACTATAAAAATTTGATGTTTTCACATGTTGATTTTACTCATAAACTTCCATATTTGGTCCTGCCATATGCATTTTCCACTCATATTTTTCCATATTGCCCCTTTGAATCCATTGAGTCATGCATTTTTTACATTCTAGTTCCTATCGGCATAAGTCTCCCTCTGTCTCCCTGACCCACTATGTTTTTTTGCTAATTCTTTATGTTTTAGGTGTATCGGTGTAACTGCATTAGGGTTTCTCCGACCTGTTCTTCTTCTAGAAAATGTCTATTGCCTATCGGCAATATGTTTCTATTGTTTTAGGGATTGGAGTTTTCTTTTGCTGGCAGTTATCAGCATATGTCTTTGTGGTCGGGCTAACGTCTTATTGAAGTCATGACGTCTTAGCGACAGGTGCATTGTGGGTTCTCTTCAATGTAGGTTAAAAGGTTTTGACAAGTGGTCATAGAAAAATATTTCATTTTCTTTTCGATCATGTGTGCCTGGCTTGTTTCGGCCTGACCTTGTGTCTTCAGTATAATGTCATGGCAAGTTCAATATGTCTCACCGAATTCACATACAATTTTCTGCTACGCCCTTAATATTATTGTACATCGGGTTATGAATAGTTGGCTTGTGGCTATCTTAACTTCCTCTATTAAGTCATACTATCATTAGTATATTGTTATTTAGCTGTTTAGGTTGGCCTAAGTCTTATATAGGTGTGTCTAAGTCGGACTAGGTGATATCCTTGGCATAAATAGGTATATATAGGAGGTTGTGAGTCTTATTTCATCATCAAGTTGTGAAGTGTGTTCTCATTAGAGATATTTGGAGGTTTTCCCCCTTGAAGTGGCTTATTATTCTCAGTTATTATCAAGTATTTGTAGCATATTTCATACCATATTCTTCTATTGTGCAAGTTATTTCATAACAAGTGGTATCAGAGCATGATCTTGGCACCATAGAGGCAAGGTTTTTCTCAATTTTGGAGGCGATTTTGGGAAGAGCATATCTTTCAGATTTTGGTGAATTTTTTTCTGATTTTTAAATGGTTTTTGAAGAACATATTGAAGAAGCTACAGTCCATATTTTAGAAGAATTGGAGTAGAATTAAGCAAATTATTGCATAATTAGGGTTTCTACACTATTTTTTGGAATCTACATATCTCACACATATTGTTGAATTGGAGTCTAATTTTTATTGGGTTTTTGAAGACATACTAGAGGAGATTATAGTAAAAATTTGAGACAATTTAAGTTTCATTTGTATGATTTATTTCAATATTAGTGGTTTCCATCATGACAGGGCCAGCAACAAGGGGTAAAAAGAATGTTGTCACTCCGGGGAAGACTCCTAATAAGGATGGTGAAATAATCAAGGATATTACTCATAATGAAGAAATAAATAAGGTCAAGGAAGAAATTTCCTCAATTATGATGGATATGTGTGACCTAAGAGGAGATATGTTGGACATGTGAAACATGTTAAGCACCTACATAGCTGAATCAAGAAAGGAGTTCTCAAGCAGCCAAGGTGAAAATTCTAGGTTAACTACTACTAACACAAGCTTTAGTACTCCTATGGGATCTAGGAATTTATTTCCAAAGGTGGATATGTGCAAGTTCAATGGTAAGGATCCTGTAACATGGATAAACCAAAATGGAGAATTTTTTTGAAGTACACCAACCTAAATGGACAAAAGGTCACAATGGATTCCCTATATTTAGAACCAAATCAATTCATTTGGTATCATTTGCTTTGCACTCATCAAAGGAAAAAGGAGCTCACCATCTCATGGTCAATTTTTATGGAGGAACTCTAAGCACAATATAGCAATAGCATGACAAACAACTTCTTCAAATAAAATTAGCTAAACTTTAATAAATAGGACCGCCTAAGGATTATATCTGTAATTCCAAAATCTATCCAAGGGTGGATTCAATTACGGAGGAAACTTGAATGACTTTATTCTGGTGGTGGTCTCAGAGGATCACATTCAACACCATGAGGTGCTACTACAGCCAGCCCCAGTTCCATAAATGAGTCTTTTATCTTGTGGCACTAGGTAGAGGGGAGAAACATTTGATTCAAGGCCAAGGCCAATGGGATAAGAGAGAAAAGGATATTCAATACAAATCTACTAAGTTGAATCCATGCAAATTGAGGAGAAAAGAGAAAAAGGCTTGTGTTTAAATTGTGATAGCAAATACAGTCGAGGACATAAATGTAGTGAAAAGAAATTGTTTTATATTGAAGGTCCCAATGAGGAAGAAGAGGAGGAACCCATACTAGAAGATGAAAGGGAGTCAAATGAGTAATCACATGATTCTCAACCAATCATTTCTTGTCATGCACTCTTAGGTTTCAACGCTCCACAAACACTCAAGGTGGTGGGGTTCCTAAAGAAGTAGAAGGTAACAGTGTTGATCGACTCAGGTAGTACTCATAATTTCATCAACAAAAAGTTAGCTACTCGTCTAAATTGTTTCATATATCTAGCTCCAGAGTTTCAAGTTTTGATTGTAGATGGTGGTACAGTTAGTTGTTCAGTAGCTGTCAGAAGTATCAATTATCCATGGGAGATTATTAACTTGATACCCCAATGTATGCAATATCCATGGGTGCAGCAGATATTATTTTGGGAGTACAATGGCTTACTACATTGGGAACAATTGAGATGAACTTCCAAGAACTATTCATGATATTTCAATCAGAAGTAAGGCTAGTAGAGCTAAGGGGGTTGAAGGAAAAATCTCCACAAATGGTAAGCTCTCATCAAATGAAAAAGTTGCTTAAGAAAGGAGTGGATGGATTTGTGTCTTAAACTATGTTCATTAGAAGTCTCCCTAATCTATTACCCTACCCATCCGCATTTTCGCTTGCTGTTCGATCGCCACTAATTGTTCTGAGAAATGCCCAGCGATTCCCAAGAGGGATCATGATCTATGCCATCTTAGCAACCCCCAGGTAGGAGCCAAACTACTAAAACATCATGCCCCTACAAGTATCCACATACAAAAAGAGTGAGATAGAAAAATTGTTGAAGAGGATGCTAGAGGCGAATCAATGTGCATAGCCACGCTTACTCCCTCAGGTAAATGGTATATAAGAAGATGATACTTGGAACACGGTCGATTTATAGAGTGCCAAACATGTACACCATTAAAGATAAGTTTCAAATTCCAGTCATTAAGATGATTTGCTAGATAAATTAAAATGAGTTTGCTGTTTTTATCACAAGTTAGATCTAGATCTATAGTTATCACCAAACTGGATTAAGGAGGAAGATATTTGTAAGATAGAATTTTGGACTCATGAGGGTCATTATGAATTTTTGGTGATGCCATTTGGTCTTACCAATGCACCATCTACATTCCAAAGTTTGATGAATTCCATTTTTAAGAAGTTCTTGCGAAAGTTTGTGCTAGTATTCTTTGATGATATCTTGATTTATAGCAAGACTTGGGAAGAACATTTGCAACATGTGGACCAAGCATTACAAATACTTGAAGATCATAAACCCTATGCTAAGCCATCCAAGTGTGCTTTTGGTCTTACAGAGGTGGAGGATTTGGGACACATAGTTTCACATGAGTATAAAATTCCTAACAAAATTAAGTGTCATAGAATGGCCTCTATTCCAGTAAAACCCCAAGAAACCGGGAGAGGATTCTGGGATTGATAGGGTACTTCATAGAAGATTACTCTTGTGAAGAATTATTGTAGTATAGCAGCACCTCCCCACCCACTCTAGTATTGGAGGAAGGATTCTTCACTGGAAACCTAGGCCCGCCAATACAACATTTGAGAGATTGAAGGAGGCTATGTGTAACAACTCAGCATTTCTGCCACCCCCGAATTCACCAAGGAATCTTACTGTGGAATGTGATGCTTCCGAAATGGATAGGAGCAGTGCCTGGCAAGATCTACCACCATTTTGGAGCTGTCACACTAAAAAGGTGAGAATCTACTAAAACCTATTTAAGGAGAAGGAAATGCTAGCAATACTCCATGCAGTGAAACAATGGTGGCCTTATCTATTGGGTAGACAATTCAAGGTTAAGACAGATCATGATAGCCTAAAATATTTTTTGGAACAATGACTATCTTCTAAAGAGCAACAAAAATGGGTCACTAAGATGTTAGGATATGAATTTGAGATTGTATACAAGAAAGGGAAAGAAAATATTATCGCAGATGCACTGTCAAGGAAGGATGAGAAAGATGAAGCCTTATTGTGTGCCCTTTCAATATTACAAGCAAATTGGGTGGAGGAAGCCAAAGCAGAGTGGAAAAATGATGTTGGGACAAGTAATCTCATCGAGCAATTAAAAAGTGATCCTAGTAGTTCAGATAAGTTTTGTTGAAGGAGATACTTCGTATATAAAGAGGTTTGCATTCTACAGAATCTAACCTTAAAAACCTTCAAGATTCTCACAGAGTTGCATGAGTCTCCAAAGCAGGTCATTCAGGATTTTTGAAGACATATCATCGAGTCAAGCAAGATTTCTCTTTGGGAAGGGAGATAAAGGGGTGATGTTCAAAAATTCTGTGGCTGAAATGCCGAAAGGTCAAAGGTATAAAGGGGAGAGCAATTAAGACACAAGGTTTCCAACCCTTCTTTATCTATTCCTAGCAAGCATTGGGAAGAGGTATCCATGGACTTCATCACAGGGCTTCCCAAATCTAAAGGTCATAATGTCATCATGGTGGTAGTTGATCGGCTCACTAAATATGTACATTTCATTGCATTAGCACATCCTTTTACAACAAGTGCAGTGGCTAAAGCTTTTTTGGAGAATATCCAAAAGCTACATGGTACACCTAAAGTTATTGTTAGTGATCGTGATCCTATCTTCACTAGTCACTTTTGAAAAGATTTATTCTCATGTTTGGGTACTCAATTGGCTCTTAGCTCTTCATACCACCCTCAATCAGATGGGAAAACAGAGGTTGTTAATAAGTGTTTGGAAGGATATCTACGTTGTTTCACTTCAGAGAAACAATCCCAGTGGGTAGATTGGCTACCACTTGCGGAATGGTGGTATAACACTTCTTTTCATAGCTCATCAAAAATGTCTCCATTTTTGGCACTTTATGGATATCAACCTCCTTCCATCACATCATCAATTAAGGTGTCCCCAAGAAGAGTTCAGGTAGTAGAAGACCACTTGCTTCATCAACAACAAGTACTTTCAGGACTCAAGGAGAATTTCACGCACAAAAATCAAATGAACGCATTGCAGACCCAACATCATAGTGAAAGAAGTTTTGATGTTGGGGATTGGGTCTTCTTGCGATTGCAGCCATATAAGAAAATCTCACTAAAGCAGCAAAGAAAGAATAATAAGTTGTCACCAAAGTATTATGGTCCATACCAAATCATGTAGAAGATCAGTAGTATTTCCTACAAGCTTGAGTTGCCACCTACAACAAAGATACATCTAGTTTTTTATGTTTCCTATTTGAAGAAGGTAATTGGGCATAATATTCCCACTCAAACAACACTACCAGAGCTCGATGAAGAAGGAAGAATCATTTTGGAACCAGAGTACATTCGTCAAACACGCACAAAGAAGCTAAGGAATAGAAATCTCACTGAGTATCTCATCTAATGGAAGAATTTACTAGTTGAAGATGCCATATGGGAAGATGAGGGAGTTCATTCAAAGTTTCAAACTGATTAGCATTGAGGAAAATGTTTCTTTGATGAACGTATATATGCTATGCCTCTTAATATTATTGTATATCGAAGTTATGAATACAGTTGGCTTGTGGCTATCTTTAACTCTATTGTCATATTATCATTAGTATATTTATTATTTAGTTGTTTAGGGCTTACCTAAGTCTTATATAGGTGTCTAAGTTGTACATTCTTAGGTGATATCCTGGTATAAATAGTATATATAGGAGGTTGTGGAGTCTTATTTCATCAAGCTAAGTTGTGGAAGGCGTGTTCTCATTAGAGATATTTGGAGGTTTTCCCCCTTGAAGTGGCTTGTTATTCTCAGTTATTATCAAGTATTTGTAGCATATTTCATATCATATTCTTCTATTGTGCAAGTTATTTCATAAAATTTTCTTTCAGTGTGAGTTCATTCTGGTCTCATCGATCGGTGGCAGAAGAATAAGGGAATATCGGTAATCATTAGGCCGATCACCATAAGGTCTTAGAGAATACATTTGGGTCTCACCAATGGAACATAAGGTAAGCCTTTATCAGCATGAGTTTCACTTTCTCTTGGAAATCTATGGTGCTAGAATGACTCTCGTTGTGGCCTTGCAAATTCTACAAAATGTCTTGCTGAGGGTTTGTGGTTATAGTGACAGTTGATCTTTGTCGGCATAGGATTTTCTTTGTCTTAGTGAACTGAGATAATAATGTAGGACTTTTGGTATAGTGAGGAGCTATCTACATAAGGTTCCCCCGACATTTTTTTATCTTGTCGATTGCCTAGTGTGATTTCATTTTGGTGGGAGATATGTAATGTCATGGCGACACTCAAAATGCATTAAGACTTTCAGTATAACAAAATACTTTTGTGTGACTTCTCATCGACGGTCAACAATTATGGCAAACGCAAAATACAGGGAACATGGATAAGCATTTGAATTGCCTTTGATAGGATGATATGTTGTGTCTAGCCGACTGTTCTACTGGTAAAAATAGAATTTCAAAATCTTGTGGCCAACATGTTGAATGCTTGGAGACCATTGCTGGCTCACTTGAATTGAGCCCGAATCTTGTGGATGGCCGACATAATATTTTATTTTGATATTTTTCTCATGCTGGTGTATAAATAAGCATGTTGTAGTTGTTAATTAGGACCATAAATTAGATTTTTGATATACTACAAGTAGATATAGTAGAGTAAAATTATCAGAGCAGAGGCTATTATTGCATGATTTTACAATGGAGGTATTTATGAGATTCAGTTGATGTTGCTACATTTATCTGGTGTCAATTATCTATTGAATTGAAATAAAAAATACTGCTAAGTTGTCTCCATGATTGATTTTTCTGGTTGTTTAAATTAACATAACAAGTTTATGTTGGATTTATTGATACACATTTCTTGTATTTGTGTGATTAATCAACTGGTTCTTTCAAGCAAAGATTAAATCCTTTTATTGATCACAGTAATCAGAGAAACTCATTTTGGATTATTGAAGTAGAACTTAGTAGTCACAGTATTGCATGTTTATACAAGTTGTAAGAAAAATGTATGCTAGATAATTTGTGTCTTCTCTAGAAAGTGTTGCTTATCTTGATCTCATTTGACTCTGCATACCCAACAAGGCACTAGTCTCTGTACTTCATCATTATGAATTCATTCAATTTCTTTTAATTAGGACTTAGATCAAAATATTGTCACAATTTTCAAGTTGGATTTCATTTGTTCACTCCCATCTACCATTGTGAACAAGTTGTAAGAGGATTGATTGCAAGTTAAGTTTGCATTATTCAAAAAGGTACACCTACCTGTGTTTGTGGTAGACCTAAAGAGTAGAAGGTTGAGTTCTCTTGGATCTTTGTTTGTTACCCTAAAGCATATCAAGAGATTGGTAGCCTCTTGAGGCATTCAACCTACGTTTTTGAGAGCTAACACTATGCTTGTGCAGATTTGAAAGATTTCTATTGATGGTCTAGTGGTGATATCTCCTAAGGTTTAGCTTCTGGTGTGATGGTATGTGAAAGTTACATTCACTAGTGTGTGAACTGTTCTGGCAGAGTGGATCTTCTGTGGACTAGGAGAAGTGTTTTTCTTTGTAGTCCTTCACTATTTTATTTCAGATATTGTGAATCTTGAATTTTTCATGTAATGGTGTTCTCTAAGTAGTTGCAATGAATTTTGAGGTTTGGTGATCTAGAAGTCATGTTTCTGAGTTGTTGTATGTGTTTGCTCAGTCCAGATGGAATGATGGAAGAAGCTGAGTTTTTTTAAGATTGTTGCACTTGATGTGGATGTACCTAAGGGAATCTGAGATGTGTTCCCATGCGTAATAAAGCATTTTGTGTCATCCATGTGCCATCTTCTTGTTGGGAAGTGTTTACATCAATGTTCATTTGTGTTTTCATTAGGTTTGTCCAACCTAGTGTTTACACTTCATTTGAAGAATTAAATTTAATTAAGGAAGTGTGTGGTTGTTTCAAGACATTATCTTTTGGTCTTGGATAAATATTTTATTGGTCCACTCAAATTATTTTCCATTGCAAAAATGTTGATTTGTCAACCTTATTTGAATTTATGAAATGAAGCTTTTGTGTCTGACCTTGGAGAAAGTTTCTAAGGTTGAAGTTGGTATAAATGCAAGTCTATTTGTGAAGAGTTTAAGGTATGATGAAAAGTGATTAAGTAAGCCACAAATCAAAAGAGTGAAATTGTGTGAAAGTGATTTGAGGCAACAACTCTTCATTATGTTGGATTCCTAAAGGTAGTGAGTTGAAGGTTTTTGCAATCTTTTATTCAAGGTTGTGTATGTGTGTTAATTGTTGTGGTTTATCTTTTGTTCTCTTTTGTAATAGTAGGCAGTGAGCCTCCCTATTGGACAATGATTCCTTTCTGTAGGCTGTGAGCCTTAGTATTTGGATAGTGAGTCCTCTTCTAGGTAGTGATTCCTTGATAGTGAGCCTATGTATTTAGTTTTATAATCTCTTTATATTGTGAGTTAACCCTCATCGTGGTTTTTCCCTCATTGGGTTTTCCACATAAAAAACTAGTGTTCATTGTGTTGATTGTATTTTTGTTATTTTTGTTTCATGCTCATACTTAATAACAAAACAATGTGGTTGTGGAATTGATAAGTGGAAGTTTTAAGTTTGAATTTTGTGACAACTAATTCACCCCCCTCTCAATTGTCTTGTTCCTTTTAACAACAAGGTCAGGTAGCACCTGTGTTCTCCTACTGAATGGTGTATTGTTTTTGGAATTTTTTGGTAATTTGACCTTCCTATGGTTGGTTCATTGATTTGTGTTGTTGGTACTAATGATGACTTCTCTATGTTGGTGAATGTGCCAATTTCTGATAACAACCCTTTTGGTAAATGAATGATTAAATGTAATGGTTTGGGAACTGACACAAATGAAATGAAATTAATTATGAAATTGATGAGGTCATCATTCACATCATTTAATCATGTCATTCCAAGGACAGAATCCAAAGGAAATATGCAATAGGAGAGAGAGATTTATGGTTAACAACCCTTCTACCACACTTCACATTTACTAAAATCAAATAACACACTTGTAAAAATTAAAAGAGCACACTTACATAATTGAAATGGAACACTTGCATAAATTAGAAGAGCACACTTATAGAATTGAAATGGTACACTTGCATAAATTAAAAGAGCACACCACACTTGGAGAAATTAAAGAGCACACTTGAAGAAAGTAAATTGTTGAATTGAAAGAAAATAATAAACACAAAAATCACCTATAGGTTTGCAACAAAATATACAGATAAATGTTTAGAAAACATAAAAGAAAGAGAATAAAAATTTATAGAATAAAGAAATAAATAAACAAATAAAATACATTGATCCATCTTCTCTGGAATGAGTGGCCAACTCATTCCTTGGAAGAGGATTTTATTCAAAACACAGACTTTTGCTCGAGCTTCAAAATATATTTTATTGATTTACTACTTCTAGCTCTCTCAAAAAATAAGGAGATGTGTATTTAAACACATCTCAACACCTAATAACAGATTACCAAAAATCTAGGAAATCTACTGCCAAAATATACTTGTCCAAAAATAGGTAATAGGATCCACATTTCTAGGAAGACGTTGGAACTACCTCAACAAACTATGGACTAAAAATACATATCCGGTTTTACAAATTTTGAAGTATGAATACAACTGGATTAATTTAGGCCATTACCATAAATGGTAATGCCTAAAAATAGGATATCTAAATGTAGAAAGTCTATTTATAGATATCAAGGAAGTGATTACTTCAACCCAAAGGATCCAACTATACTTTGGTGCAATATTGGCATCTTCAAAGTATTTTGTGCTAGTCTTTAGAGCATTGCAACAAAAATTTTGGAGCATCACAACAACAATTCGGGAGCATCATAGCAACTGTGTTAGCAAGTTCTGGAGCATCTTCGGAGCACTTCCATAGCATCTTCAAAACATGATCTTTGGAGCTACATGTATACACTTTAACACCTTTTTCCAAGATTTAATGGTAATAGTTGACAATAAGATAACAATGCTTTATAAAAGAAATAACTAAATATAACTTATTTATTTCATTCTAAA
>VDFB02050128.1:0-11251 GCA_007258455.2 Sequoia sempervirens | reverse complement strand
TTTTCCTAGAGTGATCATCAATAAACAGTACATAATACAAAAATCCACTTGAAGATGGAACAGACATAGGACCACATAAATCTGAATGGATGAGATCTAAAATACTCTTAGATCTACTTTCACTACTATGAAAAGTGGCTTTTACATTCTTACCTAGAGCGCATCCCTTGCAAGTGCCTTCATGCTACTTGTCGAACTTAGGTAGACCTGTCACCATCTTCTCCATAATAGGCAAGGCACGAAAGTGTAGATGCGCCAATCTTCGATGCCAAAGATCACATAGAGAAGAAGTATCATGAACCAAGGCTTGTAGAGGATGAGTGCAAACCCTGTAGAGACTTTCATGTCTCACTCCAATAACTTGAGCATCTTTGAAACTAGAGTTCTCCATCCATACAAGAACTTTTCTGTTTGAGAAGGCAATTTGATATCCTTTATCTTCTAGGGCTGAAATAGAGATGAGATTGCGCTTGATCCCCAGAACATAAAGAACATTGCTCAACTGAAGTGTAATACCTGAATCCAAATGGAGAGTAGAGGTCCCAATCCCTCTCACGGTGTAGCTAGCATCATCTCCAATGATAACTTGTTCCAAAGAGTCTTTCTTCACCAGGCTTGATAAGTGCTCCTTGAACCCGGTGATGTGACGAGAAGCACCACTGTCAATCAACCAAGTATTAGTGTCGGTGGTAACATTGCTTGACAAGGCTGAGCAAAACAGATATTCATCCTTCTGAGGAGAAACATTCTCTACATCTGCAATGGAGGCTTGATGCTTAGGTCTGTCAGGGCAATGTTTAGCAAAATGACCAAACTTGTCACACCTAAAACATTGAATTTTAGACAAATCTCGCTTCTTCTTGGGAGGGGAAGCATCATCATTTCCTTTATCACGATTCCTCTTGAAGTGACCCTTCTTTCCACCTTTTCCTTTCTTCTTCGAAGCTTGGGCTGCAAGAACATGGATTTCTTGATTAGAAGAACTTGGGCCAACACCTCTAGCCATCAATCTTGATTCCTCTTGGATGCAGTCAGCCCTCAAACGATCAAACTTCGGAAGTTTAGACCTTGCACTAATTCCTTGAATATAGGACTCCCAAGATAATGGCAAACCGTTGAGTGCAAGCATTGTCAAATCTTTATCTTCAACCATATGACCAATAGTGGAGAGCTGATCTCTCAATTCTGCAATCCTCGTGAAGTAGGCGATCACGGTCTCTCCTTTTGACATCTTCACATGATGAAGTTGTTGCTTCAGCGCAAGAGCCCGGCTGGTGTTGTTAATTTCATACATTTCCTCCAAAGTTTTGAACATCTCCCTTGCAGTCTTCAACTTGGAAACAATAGGGACGATGTGGTTTTTAACGGAGTCAACTAGCAACTTCTTTGCTTTGATATCTTTCTTCCTCCATTGCAGCTTCTCTTCTTCCTCTTCAGGTTCGGGAACCTTGGACTCCACAAATTCAACCAAATCATTCTCCTCCAATGTAAGCATGATTCGAAATCTCCAAGAGGTGTAGTTAGAGGCTCCATCGAGTCTATCTTCGATCTTCAATCCGTTCACCATTTTGAATGAAGTGAGGATAGATAGGACCCTTCAACAAAGAATAGAATAAGCTGTGAAAGCACAAATCTAACCACGATCTTTCTTCACACCCGCTCTGATACCATGTTAAATTAGAGATCAGATAAGTGCACAGAAAATTAATTCAAAATCAGAGACAGTAACACAGCATATACCCTGGGAAAACCCTCCTCTTGAGGGAGAAAAACCCAGCAACAAAGATCTCTCTTTTATATATAAGTAATGGTAATAATTCTCTTTACAATGAGGCCAAAACAAGGCCAATATCCAGCATCAACTCTAGATGCAATAACAGATGATAATCTGCTCTTCCTTGTGATCTGAATCTGCACTTAGAGAAATTCGCAATCTGCTCTTGAAAGAATTCGCACTTCAATGAAGGAGTAATTCGAACTTGCTTGATCATCGATATGATATGAATAATTTAGATCTCCTTATATAGATGTCAATAGAATCAAACCAAAGGATGTGACCCTTTCAATATACAATGTCGGCCTCATGCAAAGTCGTCTCCTCTTAAAAAAATCGCGCTAATAAGAGAAGTCGTTTGTTTTAAATAAATCGCACCTTTTGAATAATAAATGATATTTGAAACATCATTTAATCTTTATTAGCAAATTGAGATGACTTTTAAATCGTGCCTTTTAGAGATCTTATAAATTAGATAGCTTTTAGCTATAATCTAATTTCTTCAAGGAATGATATCGCTGGAAGTTGCTACAACGCTGCATGTAAACATTAACAATACGGAGAAAAACACACCAACTTTATAAGGATCTGCAAAATAGATTGAATAGTCTAACCATTCTAGCTTTTGATGGTTTGAGTAGATGTACTTCTCATGTTTGGATTTAGAAGTTAGATACACATTTTTCACTAAATCCAAAGTATGAGGAAGAAGCTATGAAATTTTCCCCCCTACATTGGGATGGCATAGCACATAAGTGGTGGTAACATGGATTGGTTAGCCAAGGACACAATTTGACTAACACTTATGATGAATTCAATTAGAGATTGATTGATAGATTTAGTAGGAAGGATTCAGAGATCTATTTCAAAGAGTTGGCTCAATTGAGATAGAGTAACATTGTGAATAGTTATGTGGTAGAATTTAAGATATTGTCAATGATAGTTCCTAATGTTTGAGAGAGGAGGCTCACAATATTTTTCATGGATGGTTTAACTCAACCTCTTTGAGGTTGGGTAAAAGCCTTTGATCCACCATTATTATTGGAATCCATTCAAAGAGTTCTAACCTTGGAGAATTCTATTGCCAAGAACAAATTTTAGTACAAGGCACCACCTCTACTACAATAGAAGAAAACATTTGAGAATGGAGTGTCACATCAAAAGGAGATGCCAGGAAGGGCAAGCAAGGAACAAAAATCAAGGAACGAGCTTAGAAGCAAGAAAGTGTGTTTCTCTTGCAAGGAACCATGGGAACTTGCTCACGAATACCTTGGTTGTGGATAGGTACACTACATAGAGGTAGTATTAGAGGAAGAATCAAAGGTAGAGGATTAGAAAACCGAAGTATCACAAAATACAATGTTTATAAGTAATTGAAGGAATGTCTGATGGCATATTGGTATAGGCTGAGAGAATTGAGTTCAAGAAAAGAGGTGTATCATGTCAATGTAGCTTTCAATTGCTTGGAAATGGAATTACATTAAAAATCCTCCACATATGTGCTTGTAAAATGAATTGATTGTTGTGTTTTTGATGGGCATCACTATTGTGAAGAGGATGATGGATTTAATGCTTGTATGACTCAATTACAAGGACAATGAATACATTATTTACTTCTTATTATTGGAGGTGGATGTTTCACTGTTAACTATTTCCTTGCCAACCTTCTGGAGCTATCACTTTTAATTAGAATGCCCACATTTGTTATGAAATCTACTCTTTTTTTCTTTAATAGTATGTCTTTCTAAACTCTTTTCCATATTCATGAGAAAACAAGTGAAAAAACTACTCTCATTTAATTTATTTAGTTGACAGGCAAACATTCATTTGATTTCTAATTTGATCAGACTCACTTTTCTAGTTTGAAGCTTGCAAATTAGAAAATAAAAATAAAAATTGGAGTTCAGGATGAATGCATTTTAAGAGTGGATTTTTT
Organism: Sequoia sempervirens; assembly: GCA_007258455.2. Classification (NCBI taxonomy): domain Eukaryota; kingdom Viridiplantae; phylum Streptophyta; class Pinopsida; order Cupressales; family Cupressaceae; genus Sequoia; species Sequoia sempervirens. The sequence continues at coordinate 7,541 of VDFB02050128.1, read as the reverse complement.
TTGTTTTTATTGATTTTACTGTTAACCTCTTCAATGATTTTGAAAGCAGTGGGTGTTGCAACGGTTATTGCATACAAACAAGTTGGAGCTCCATTCGCCTTGAACAATTTTATTGCTATTTGTATTGCCACTGAGGTTTTGCGACTATTTTCTCTGGGCAGGTATGTTTTGTTTCAAATTATATTGGTTTGCAACTTTGGGATTCTTTTTTATTTTCAAACTATTTATAAATCATAGAAGAATGCAAGCTCTCCAAGATTTTAACTTTCGAGGTGTATTATTTGTTATTTGTATTAGTGTGCATCTAATTTTTTCTCTTAGGGAACAAAATCGCTATGAGGACAACCCCTCTAGCATGTGCCATTATCATGTTAAGATTTACATTCACTCTACATATCATCTTAATAGATAAAGCTTTTGTCAAAGCTATTCAAGTATTAGTGATGCAGTTGATTTGTTGGGTTTTCTGTAGGTAATATCCAAATGAAAAGCATAAAATCCAAAACACATTTTGAAAAATATATCTGGATCATGGTGGCAGACCTAGAATTGGCAAGCTGGTTTTTGGGTCAGACTCACTCTGCCAAAAAAATTGCCAAAACTTTGACAATTTAAGAAAAAGAGTGATATATAAATATTTTACAAATAACATAAATTTTTGAAAAAGATGGTCCAGATTCAGCCAGACATGATGAATTTGGTTAAATGGGTCAACATGCCTTGTTTTAGCTTACTTGGACTTGGAACCTCAAGATTCACCGAGTCTTGTAAAACTGATCTGGATTTTATATATTTTTTTTTATAGAAAGAAAAAAAACATCACATATTTCTCAAAATGTTTCCATATGGAAATCTCAATTTATTAATTCAAAAAAAAAAATTAAAAGAAGTAAAAAAATGTTCAGCAAATTTGAGACACTTGACGCTGATATTACTTTTTTTACATTTTTTAAGTGAATATTTTATTTAATTATTTTGCTGCTCGACACCAATTAAAACCAAGGGAATGAGGGTTCATTTCTTGAGTCTAATTACATTTTTCTTTCTTTCTTATGATATATAAACAATCACATAAATTATTCGTTTGTCTTATCTAATGCCCATCATGGTTTCTATTTAATTTGCATCACAACTTACATTATATTAGTGTTAGCATTTTAATTCACATCTTTTAGTGTGACACAAAATGGAACAAATGTGTAGTAGAATTTACCTTCAACATAGAAGGGGAAGCTCCCTATAAGTAAAAAAAGCCTAATCTATATAATATATACTTGATATTTACAATTTGCATATTTTTTTTGGAGTGGTTTCATGCTTATGCTAAATAAAATTAAACGTATGTTAAATAAAATTAAACGTGTCTTGTTGGATTTGCCTAGGACAAAAGGAAGATATGCAGTTTAACTCAAAGGCAAAAGATTTTACCCTTCTGGCTGAAAGAAAACCATAAAACTATGTTTTTTTCTTTCTTTCTTATGATATATAAACAATCATATAAATTATTCATTTGCCATATCTAATGTCCATCATGGTTTCTATTTAGTTTGCATCACAACTTAAATTATGTTAGTGTTAGCATTTTAATTCGCATCTTTCAGTGCAACACAAAATGGAACAAATATGTAGTAGAATTGCTCTTCAAATTAGGAGGGAAAAATCCTTGTGAGTAAAAACTAACCTAACTTGCATAATATGTACTTGATATTTACAATTTGTATACTATTTTTTTGAGTGATTTCATGCTTATGCTAAATAAAATTAAACATGTCTTTTTTCGATTCACCTAGGACAAATGGATATGCTCTTTAGCTTAAAGACAAGATTTTATGCTTTTTGATTGAAAAAAGACACTACAACTACAAAATTACATTGTCAAGTTAAATTCAAAAACTATGTTCTACCCAAAATAAAATTTTTGCTTCAATAAGCCATTTTGATTAAAATGGTATAAATCTTGTAAAATTGTCATCAAAAGTCAGTTTTAGGTCAAACAAAGCATGGGCTTTTTGTGGGTTTATTGTTAGGAGGATATTAGCAAATTTTGAATATTTTGAAAATTAGGGTTTTAGTTCCCTGTTTTTAGGATAACCCTAAAAAATAGGATCTTTCAAGAATTGACTCAAAATGATTTTGATAGGTTAAATTCATTTCACAATCACATTGGTCAAGTCAAAATCATCAAAAGTCAAGTTTGGGTCCGTTTGTGACCAATCCATTGTTTGAGATGAATGTTATATCTTTATACGACAATCCGCTCTTTGAATTTGATGTGGGTAACTCACCTGATCCTGGTCTTGAGCAGAGTGATGATAGCATTTGGGATCCTACTAGTGCACTGGGATTTCAGACTCAGCTCACGGAGGAGTATCACAGTGTGTATATGGTGCAGAGTGCATATGGCTTCATGATTGATCCGCATGTACACAATTTGTTTCAGGTGCACAGTTCTAGCATGCACATACTTGATATGTTGGATGATAGCATATCTCGTGCAGTTTTAGGGGGTAAGTGTTGCTTGTCGTTTGACTTGCCTCCTTCTGAGTTTCTTGATCCTATGCCGGACCGCACTGAGGTTAATAGGGAATGGTATTCTATTCTTGCTGATCAGTTGTGGGAGTTACAGGAGTCAGTTGTGGCCAGCAGGAACATTGTCCGGCACTATCCTTGGGATCCAGGTGGTGCAGTGCATTCGTATTTGCAGAGATTGCTTGAGGACAAGCAATTTCAGGGAGGGCGGATTGTCATGTCCCCGTTTTAGCTGACACTGCTTGTCGAGGAGTGAGCCTATTATTTCATCCCTCGTGAGTCGACGTGATAGGGCTACAGAGGACTTACCCGGAGGCGCTTGCTCGTTTGGTAGCTCCAGCTAGGCCGTTGGGCCTTCTCGCAGAATCTTCCAAAGGAGCATTTTCGTGAACTTTTCTATTTTTAGAAAGTTAGGTCGTATGAAGTCGCCGGGCAGTGGCGGCACTGTTCCAACCATCTCAAAATTTAATCGACCCAGTTCAGCAGTTTGATGATCAGATGGAGAAATAAGGAGTATTTAATGAATTATTAAATATTTAATAATTTGACTTTATATTAAAGTCACTTTATTGAAATATTTAAATATTTAATTAATTTGGCCTGTTATAAAGTATTTATTATACTTTATAATAAAGTATTTATTATACTTTATAATAAAGTATTGATTTTGACTTAATGAATATTTATTATTCATTAAAATAAGACGCCAGTTAATTATTTAATATTTCTCCTAAGTTTAAAAGTGTGAATTAAATCATTTATTTAAATGATTAATTAAAAAGGAGATTGGGTCGAATTTCTTCAAGGGATATATATTTCCACTCAAGGCAAAATCGAACCATTATGATATTATTATTCAATTTTGTCTTTATTGCTCTGAGCATTGGAGTTTGCAAACCCTAGGGTTTCTGGCAGACGAACGTTTCTGGAGAACGAAAACTCTTCAGAGATCAGGCAGACTGAGGCTGTGAAATACCAGTTGAAGCTTGCACTTGGTGATTTCATCCAGAAATCACAGATTGGATTTACTGAGTTATTTATTCAGAGTCAGCAGAGAATCATCATTAGATAAATAAGGCGGCTTCATCAGAGGACTTTGTTCAGTGATCTGGCATTATTTCTTGGAGTCCGTACCATTCTATTTCTGCAGCAGACAGGCCGTACATTTCTGTACTTGCAGGCCGTACCTTTATTTCTTGGGAGACTCGCCTTCTGTCTTCAGATTCTGGCACTGGGATCTAGGCGTTTGGTTTCCTGGACTTTACCGGAGATCTTGCATTGTTATCGGAGATTGGAGATTCATTCTTTATTTCTGGCCGTACCATCTTCATTTATTGCAGCCGCCACCAGGTTCCTTAGAAATTTATTCATTTCTTGTTTATTTATCAATTTTTCATCATTGTAAAAGCTCTATAAAAATAATGAAATAGTGCGCCCATGTTCTTTGGCATATTTGAGCTTATTCTGAGAAGATTTAGAATTTATTTGAATTTATTAGCATTTATTGAGAAAATCGCAGCTTTTAGAATTTGTCTGAAAATCTTCAAAAAACATAAAAAACCAAAAATTGCAAAAACAACAAAATATCAGTTAGGGTTTTGAATTGAGAACCATCAGGGTTCTGACAATGGTATCAGAGCACAGATCTCCTGCCATCCTGTGCTTTTTCAGTGCTTTTTCAGTGCTTTTTCAGAATACAGTGTGCTTTTTAGTGCTTTTTCATGAACAGAGATACCATTCACTACATTAAAGGTGTAGGGACAGGCAAAGACGAGGATTGGACAGGTCCACCTATCCCTGAAGGTCAGACCATATCAGGAGTACTTGGTATTCACAGATCCAGTTCTGACGGCAGCGAAAACAGTGTTGCAACCCTAATGGCGTAACGTGAGACTTCGTGAGACCTCAGCAGGGATCCAGGAAGGCGATGAGGGTGATATTACAGATGAGGAGTTTAGACGGAGGCATGATAATATGATGGACATGATGTCTCAGTTGATGGGTACCATTAGACAGTGCACACCCACACAGCCTCATTACATACAGATTGGACAGACGAGCGGGGCTACACCAGTGGACCAGCCAGTGGCATCAGTACCACGACAGCCGTCACCGATCTATCAGGAGCGTAGACCAGGTCAGCCTACTTTCTTACCTAGGGAGACTCCACCTCAGACTCCGGGGGCAGAGCAACAGGGGCAGCATCAGGAGTTTCAGCCACATAATGGCATGTCAGTAGCAGACTTGACGAGGTTTCATGGTGAGTACATGTCACTAGCACCTGAGATCTGGCAGGCACTTACATTTCATGAGTTTATAGATGTGTATAAACCCAGAGGAGGAGGTAGATTTGACCGTAGACCCCCTCAATATCAGTAGCTGCAACCACAGGTGAACAGGGATTTGCAATATGCTGTTAGCAAGATTACCTTGCCATATTTTGATGGGTCTGATAAGACATCAGCAAGGTCTTGGGTCCAAAAACTGGACAACTATCTTTCATTGAGGCCTATGCAGGAGGACGAGGCCATAAAATTTGCTACTTTACATCTTGACGGAGTAGCGCATGATTGGTGGCACCACGGCATGTATACGCTAGGCCATCATGCAGTCAATACCTACCAGGAATTCACCAGCAGGCTCATAGAGCGATTTGATAAAAAGGATCCAGAACTGTATTTCAGGAAGCTAGCTCAGCTCAGGCAGACAGGTAGCTTGGATTCTTACATTGGTGAGTTTCAGAGAGTTGCAGTTATGGTGACTGGTATTTCAGAACGGAGACTCATTATACTCTTCGTTGAGGGTTTGACAGAGCCTATGAGAGGTTGGGTCAAGGCGTTTGATCCTCCTACTCTTCAGGAGGCGATGCGGAAGGCAAGGAGTATGGAGCTTGCTGCTCCGAAGAAACAATTTCAGCCTAAGACAAACAACTTGCCTGTTGAGGAGAGTCATACACCAGTTGCAGAACCAAAAAGGAAACCAGTTGCAAGAATTGATGATGCAACTCGGGATGAATTGAGAAAGAAACAACTTTGTTATTGGTGCAAAGCACCCTACAACAAGGAGCATGATTGTCCTTTGAGACCGAAGGGCAGAGCCAACCGCGCCATGTGGGTTTACTATGATGATGACGAGTCTGAGGATTCAGACCAGCAGGTTGTTTCAGAACATGCAGAGGCCGGGAATGCCTCTATGGAGTTTGGGCCCGATGCCAACTTATCCCCGTTGGTGTTATCTGCTAGTGTACAGGATGACTCATTCAGGTTTAGGGGATTAGTGGAAGGGCAGCGATGTATTGCTATGCTCGACACTGGAGCCACACACAATTTCATCGATGAGAGCTTCGTCAACAGATGTAGACTCCAGACAGAGGATTTCGATGGATTCAGAGTACGGGTGGCAGATGGATATACACTCACTTGCACTCGACGGATTTGTAATCTCACTCTCATGCTGAATGATTATGAGTTGCAGGCAGACTTCTATGTAGTCAACCTGGGTGGGATGGATTTAGTATTGGGTATGAGATGGCTTCAAGACATCAGTGTGTTCACCCTCAACTTGCCTAAAATGGAGATGAGATTTGAGGTACAGGGCAAGAAATATGTGTTGAGGGGAATTACAGATGGTAGCCTTCGTTCTATCTCTCTCGTTAGTGGGAAGAGTGGGATGGTAGAGGAGGATTTTGTGCAGACCAGGCATGGTTATGCTCAGTACCCCGGGGGTTCTGAGACAGTCATTTGGGATCAGCCTAGTGGTTTGGGTCCGTTTGTGACCAATCCATTGTTTGAGATGAATGTTATATCTTTATACGACAATCCGCTCTTTGAATTTGATGTGGGTAACTCACTTGATCCTGGTCTTGAGCAAAATGATGATAGCATTTGGGATCCTACTAGTGCACTGGGATTTCAGACTCAGCTCACGGAGGAGTATCATAGTGTGTATATGGTGCAGAGTGCATATGGCTTCATGATTGATCCGCATGTACACAATTTGTTTCAGGTGCACAGTTCTAGCATGCACATACTTGATATGTTGGATGATAGCATATCTCGTGCAGTTTTAGGGGGTAAGTGTTGCTTGTCGTTTGACTTGCCTCCTTCTGAGTTTCTTGATCCTGTGTCGGACCGCACTGAGGTTAATAGGGAATGGTATTCTATTCTTGCTGATCAGTTGTGGGAGTTACAGGAGTCAGTTGTGGCCAGCAGGAACATTGTCCGGCACTATCCTTGGGATCTAGGTGGTGCAGTGCATTCGTATTTGCAGAGATTGCTTGAGGACAAGCAATTTCAGGGAGGGCGGACTGTCATGTCCCCGTTTTAGCTGACACTGCTTGTCGAGGAGTGAGCCTATTATTTCGATCCTCGTAGGTTGACAGATAGGTGCAGAGGATCATCGGAGGCAGTTGCTCAGTGTTTGGTAGCTCCAGTTTTGCAGTTGTGTCAGGTTGGGCCTTCGCAGAATCTTCCAATGAGCATTTTCAGGAACTTTCTATTTTTAGAAAGTTAGGTCAGGCGGAAGCTGCTATTTCGGGCAGGGCACCTGGTTCAACCATTCAGCTCAGAATCGACCCAGTTCAGCAGTTTGATGATCAAACGGAGAAATAAGGAGTATTTAATGAATTATTAAATATTTAATAATTTGACTTTATATTAAAGTCACTTTATTGAAATATTGAAATATTTAATTAATCTGGCCTGTTATAAAGTATTTATTATACTTTATAATAAAGTATTGATTTTTGACTTAATGAATATTTATTATTCATTAAAATAAGACGCCAGTTAATTATTTAATATTTCTCCTAAGTTTAAAAGTGCAAATTAAATCATTTATTTAAATGATTAATTAAAAAGGAGATTGGGTCGAATTTCTTCAAGGGATATTTATTTCCACTCAAGGCAAAATCGAACTATTCTGATTATTATTATTCGACTTTTGTCTTTTGCTCTGAGCATTGGAGTTTGCAAACCCTAGGTTTCTCGCGCACTTTAACGCTTCTCGAGAAC
>VDFB02050127.1:0-60156 GCA_007258455.2 Sequoia sempervirens | reverse complement strand
TAGAAATTTGAAAAACAGAATTGACTTGCACTCCTACGCTTTTTTATTACATATTACGAATTTCTACAACAAAATAGTTTATAAATGCCTATGCATATAAAGCATAAACAGTACAAAGTCATTTATAGTATAAATTATTAATACCTCTTCTTCAGTTTTCTCCAACAACCTAAACACACAATGAACAAAAGGCAATGTTACATTTCATTACTTGGGCACAAAACATTGCAATGATTTAAAAAAGTAGATTCATTACTTTATTTAGCAAAGATCATAAATTTATATTAGACCATTTAAAAAATAAACAAATCCCTTAAGAAAGGTAAAAAATCAAAACAAAAAACATATATTGGAAAAAGATTATTCTCATCACTAGGACCATTTTATAAAAGCATCATCCACAATCTTCTTGTATCAAAATCAACAAAACCAACAATTTCTTCTGGAAAATATTGCTTTAGACTGACCTTACACTAAGGTTTGTATTTCATAAAGATACCAGAAATGTTATTAGGCACAATCCATGAAAGAATTTAACTGTGAAGGTTTTTGATAAGAGGCTGAATTATATTGACAAAAAGGGACTGCTTTTACAGAATGCCATAGTCCATCGAGGGTTAAAGAGCAAGGAGGCAAGCCTGAACCAAACAGAGTGATTACAGCAGAGGTAAAAGAAATAAGTAACATGATGGCATTACATAATGATAAAGGAAACATCTAAGACCACAAGAAGTTACAGTATTAAAACAGCTAGAAAGGACATATGACATACTAATAAGAAAAGATCTTAGTAAGATCGTAGAGTGATAAAGACAGTAGCCAAGAAAATCTCCCAGATTCTCCACCAAGGACTTATGGGCAGCAATATTCCATTCTTCACTTTTCCAGCCCATGTTTGAACTCTTAGGAGTAGGTTTGAACAAACTCTTTGGCAAGTAATAGGGAAGAGAATTCATCTCATCAGAAGCACTCACTATGGCCACCTCTTTTGCAACATCATTCTGAATTTCTCAATTTCTTCTTGGAGTTGCCTCTTTTGAGGCTCAGAGGTCGAGATATTCTCAATGGCTTCACTTTTATTGGTGAGATTGGTGTTGTGCTAAGTAATAATCTACTAACTTAGTACTGCTTTTCCGAAAGTGACAGGGAGCTTCAGGCTGCTGATGTAGAAAGCTGATAAGGACTTTTATGCAACTTGTAAATTCTTCCTTTTCCTTCTTTTTGGGCTACCACAGTTTGGGTTGGTTGGAGAATAACAGTATTAGTAGCAAAAAGCTGGTCCCTTACTGGGTCAGTAGTTTTTTGGGAACTTTCTAGGGTTTGCTTGACACAAGGGAATTGCAAATGGGATATTGATTGTTGAGACATCAGCAGTTGACTTAGGACCATTATTTGAATGCTGCTTTGCTTCAGGAGGGAAATGATGGTTCAGGCCAATCTTGGTATGGGAAGATTGTGAAAGCAGCAGGAGTAGAAATGGTTGAGGGTTTCAGAAAATGGTTTTGAAAGAGATCTCTAGGAATGTGGACTTGAGAGGGATTTAAATAGTACTCTGAGGCCTTAAATGCATGAACACCAGAAGTAATATTAGTTACTTAGTATGAATTCCATTGAAACCTGTGTTACCTAAACCATGGATAAATTTCTTAATTTGGGGATTGAGACTCGGGATGCTGTCCTCTTCATCCACAAGAATTGGATGCTTATGTGTTACAGCAACAGAGACTTAAGTGGGACCTCGCCACCCTGCATCTTGCTCAGTAAGGTAGATGTTTTCCCTTTATATAACTTGATTGTAGTGAAAGGGGAATGCTGCCATTTCCATCTGCAGTACTGCATTTCCCCTTTTACAGCCTTTTGGAGGAATCTGGAGGTACTTATATTTGCTATCTGAGTTTAAATCTTTGTACACATTAAAACATTGATATGACAAAGAACTTTTGTATTAGATTAATATAGTATTATAGATTAATGGTAGCATCATAGAATATAAATTAGCATTATGAGATTAGTTTATATTTGTTATTATTGTGCTATCATTAGCACATTGTTGTAATTTGTTTCACATAGGTTATAGCTTGTTGGGAATTCATTCCTGAATAATAGGATTGGTTGTTTCTTTCTTTGGTTCTACAAAGTAATATTCATTGGCTCAAGAATATAATAATAATATGGTATCACAGCCATATCAATAGATCTGTGAATTATTCTAGTGCTGGAGCAGCTGTAAATTGTAATTATCATATTCCCTCTGAAGAATAGAAGGCAACTAAGTGCCTGGCAACAGTAGGAACGACTTGGAGCCCAGTAAATTAGATGCTGGAAAAGGTGATGGAGCTGTAGAATTGTCAAAGACTTTGCTGTATTTCCCTATGCATAAGCTTGGAAGGGCATAAGACTATTGGATCGCAGTAAAGGTGTGTGGGACAGCAGTGAGGCGTTTGACTTTTCTTAACATGATTCCTGTTTGGCATTATAGTTCACAGCTCCAAACAGTCCAAACTCGTATTATTGAGGCATGGAAGATCAGCTTGCAGTTTGTGAGATCAAGATTTGTTGAGATCCATAAGGCATTAGGGCGATAGAGAGGAGCCAGACCCTTTGTGGACAAGTAATTATTTCTGCTTTTCCATTTAATATGAATTTTCAAAATATCAACTCACATTTATAAAGTTTAAAATTTATAGGTTCCTAAATATTTACTTCTTGCCCCAGAAATATTGTCAATTTTGATCTTCTGATTTAGAAGGAATTTTCATCTCAAAATTGGTCAAATGTGGATAGTAACCTGTTGTACCCAAACCAAAATTTTTGTTTCACTAAGGCATTTTGCTTAATTGAGTCTTAATCTTGTTAAAGTAATGTTAGAAGGTCGTTTTTGGACTTTTTAAATATGGAGTTTGTGTCAGTTTCATGTCAGTCTGTTACTGAAGAAATTCAAGAAAAGTGAAAATCTGAAGGAAAATCATCAAAATTTTCTATCTCTAGAGAAAAGAGCACATTTTGAAAAAGGTGCCCTATCTTTTAGGGGCTCAGATCCTATTTTTAGGGTTTGTCACCTCCAACAAACATTTGTTTGGTATCACGCTAGCTTCGCAATGGGCTATCAAGCCTGTCAAACGGACCTGTTTCGTGCAAGTAACGGATGATATAGTGCAAAACGAGAGGAACAACAAAATTGGCTAACACTGAGAAAAAGAGCAGCTTTTGAGAAAGGCGCCCATCTTTTTAAAGTGTCAAATGAAGGTTTTTGACTAAATGCCACCCGAGATGTTTGTCTCACATTTGTTCAGGCTTCGCGACACATCCGTCAGTGGGTGAATCTGAGTTGCAGAAGTGCCTAAGCCAGAGGTCAAACATGGGGTCAAATCTTGGTCAAAATATCAAGGAAAAAAGCAAAAGAGCACCTTTTCAAAAAGGCGCCTAAGCTTTTGGAGCCTTTAATGCCTTCTTTTTTATGTTCTCAGATATTCAGTTTCTCCGTGTTACGTTCAGCTCCCCGTTCCCTGTCTCCGTTAGATCAGAACATGACTCAGCAGCTTGCAGTCGGAGTTTTAGTGTTATTTTGGTCAGTTCCTAAAATGGCTAAGTCTGGAGGAAAAAGAGCAACTTTTCAAAAAGGCGCCCTTGATTTTCACCCTTCAGATGATGTTTTCTGGAAAAATGTGCCTTTGCAGCTGTCATGTGGAATGAGGTCAGCTCCGCAGTGAGCCTGTGATCCAGTCCTAAAACTTGGTCAATCAGAAGTTATGAAGGATTTGTTTTTCCCTTCGTATGAGATGGAGATGAGTAAATTTGACTAAGTCTGAGAAAAAGAGCAGTTTTTGAAAAGGGCGTTTGGATTTTTGACCCTTCAGATCTTAGTTTTATGATGTTCACTCTCAAGGTATCTGTTGATCAGTTTTTGTCCTGCTCTGCGATGCACCTATCAGTCAACCAATCGGTGAAGTCAGTCAGCCAGTGTCAGGGGATGAACAAAGGTCCCGAAAGAGGTTTAAATCCAAATTTTCATCAAAATTGGCTTAGTCTGAAAAACGCCTAGAGAGGTCAAAGTTGATTTTTCGAAAGAAGTTGACTAGTGCGCCCTAACTTGAGTTCTGACTTCAGTTCAACTGAACGATTTTTGGGTTGTCATCTCTAGTTCACATTTTGGCATGTTGAGTGTTCTTTCAGTTTGCATGTCCAGTTAACTAACTTTGCATGTTGAGTTAACTTGTTTGCATGTCCACTTAACTGAAGTGCATGTTTGAAAATCAACTTGAGTTTGAATGCATGGCGCATTAGTTGAAGTTTTGTGAAGTTGACACTTCATTTTATATTTTAACTTCAGTCTTCAAAAGGGGCACTTTAGTTAAAAAATTTAACTAAAGATTTAAAGCATGAATTTTGAGTTGTGAAGTATGGCGACCTTAATATGGGGTTGTCAACTGAAGCTTAATTTGCATGATGCCTTAAATAGAATTTTGCAACTGAAGTCTTAATAAGGCAACTTTAGTTCTAAAGCATGGTGCTTTATTTAGCTCATTTTAGTCTTCAGTTAACTAAATTGAGGTCCAATCACAAGCCAAGCACAATTTTCAAGGTTGCATGCATTTCTTACGAATTTTAGTGATGAAACTCTATTTATTCAAGTTTAGGCGTCCATTATTCCTCATCACAAGCTTAGAGAAATACATTCTTCTTGAGCAAGCAGCAACTTAAAGGTGCTACAGGTGTCAGATTTCAGAGTTCTTCATAGCAACGGATTCAATTTGTTCAGAAGAAGAATATTCCAAACTTTGTTTTTAGTTTGCATGCAGGTTTCATCGAATTCCAAAACAAAGATAGGCGAATTCTACAGAAGCAGAGCAAATAAAACCTTCTTTCTTTTGTCTTATTTCTTCTATTTCTCATCTTAGGTACTTTCTTCGCACGTCAAAGAAAACGGCAAAATATTCAAAATCTGACCATTTGGGTTCGCATATTTTAGCATCAGCAGCAAAACCCATGTCTTAGATTTTTTCGAGAAAATTACCCCACAGCCTTCATTCTGAAGCTCTATGCTTTTTTTTCGAAGATTTCTTTGCATGTGGGATAAAATCACATCTTTTTGAAAATCGCATCATCTAGGTTTGTTCAGAATTCCGTTGTGCAGAAAACCCATGTTTCTGATTTTCTCAAGAAAAATTGCCCCGGAAAGCTCTAAAAACCTCTGCAATTCTCGACTGAAGAATCTTTGCATGTCAAGCTAAAGGGCGTGTTTTCACAATTCTGACGGTGTGGGTTGTCTTAGAATCATTTTCCAGACAAAACCCACGTTTCAGAATTTTTGGTGAAAATTATCCTCCGACAGGGTATTTTTAGCCTCACCAGGTGCCATTTTAGCTTTCCGAAGAAAGTTGTCAGAACATAGCCGTGTTCACAGTCAATGGGCAAGTTTTTCATAAGGCAGTTCAACTAGACTGAATTCAAGACCAAATCGGTCTTAATTTATGTTTTCATCAGAGCAGCTGACAATGAAGATCAAGTGCATCCGGGGGTTGATTTAGACAATTTGACAAGCGTAGACGCGGGTTGGACACCGTTGGAATTCCGCGTTCTTGTGTATTTCTCGCAACCAGAGTGTTCGTCGTCAAACTCCGCAGTTTCGTCATGCAACACTTCTCCATTGAGAAAAACGTAAGAAGCGTCAAGCTGCAAAAGAAACAGTGGTCATCACTTCAGTTATAGAGCCGCCAGAGTTACTAGTCAATGAAATTACCAATGGATATTTTGCCAAGATTGTTTTAAGTTGCTTTCAAGAGATAGAGGCGGTAGTCAGTGATTAGAATGTCTTTGATTTAGTTTCGAGGTTAGAGTCAAGAGCAACAATTAACTTGACTTTCAGTCTTGAGTTCACTTGTTGTTTTCATACATGCTTATCTCTTCCTTGGGATTATCTTCACAGGAGTTAGGGTTAGGGTTTCCAGTTAACTGAGGGTAGTGTCCAGTTAACTTTGCTTTAAATAAGGACGTGCATGTTTGCACATTGTCCATTTAGGTTAGATGTACCAGTTAACTGATGGTAGCTTTCCAGTTAACTGTATAGTTTGTTATATTAGGGTTTAGCAATAAATCTTGCATGCATTGCAAGACTGTAGTTGACTCAAGGTGATTTAGGGACCTACACCTTTTTTGGTATATAAGTAGGAAAGCTTTGCTCATTTGTAAATAACTTTTGAGCGAGATAAATGTATCGCTGTGCCTACCTTGCAATAATATTGCTTTCGTTAAGCTATCATTCATAATTATTTACTATTTGATGAATTATTTAAGCCACTTGGGGTTTAACACAATTATTATAGTGAATGCTTGCCTTAGTTAAAGATATAGTGGCTAGTTGATCATTAGGTTGTATCGTGTCATGGTAAATTTATTATCCTAGTTGGCTATCCTTCAAGTTATGTGTTCAATAAACTCGTTCAAATTGAGCTGATAGTTGTACCGTGCCCTTAGTTAATTGTTCTTGGGTATTATGATGTGTGTGGAATATAAACTTATTCAAATTGAGCCGATAGTTGTGCCACCTTGCCTTCAAGCTGAGAATCTGTATTTAGTTTATCGTGTATTGTTGTTTCCAATAAGCCTATTCAGACAAGCAGATAGTTGTGCCACCTTGCCTTCACGTTGTGAGTCCGTACCCGGCTTATCGTCAGATAATCATTCCTGCTCCATTTCCTCATGCTCTGTTTTCTTGAGGAAACTAGATAGATTTAAAGTAGTTAGCTTAGTTGTAGTTAACGATCTGCGAAACCAGAAAATCCTTAGCTGCAACGTTCTTGGTTTTCTTAACCTTGTGCCTCTTCCAGCTGAGAACAAAAAGATAGGACTTAGATTACTTTTCTTTTCCATGCATTCCAGCACTACGAGGGAGCTTCCCCTCCTAATTTGAAGAGCACTCATTACGCAGTGTGCATAGCTGTCCGTACAAACCTGCACTCCAGAGTTGTTAGTTTTTACGCCAACATAACCCTATAAAGCCCCCTGTCAATTTGTTTTGCTACAGCATTTTCCAATATCTAGTGCTAATTTTTATGGTAATTTGACTGAAAAATATAGTGTTAATTCAATTTCTTTTAAACTGTGAAGAATTTTGTCCTAAAAATTAGCCACATTCTGTCTACTGGAGTCTCAAACAACTCTGTAAAGTGATTTTGTTCCAGTTCTCATAGATCTCCAATTTTAATTGATACAGGAAGTTGCTTGAAAAGATATTAATAATTTATTATCTTCTGAATCATGAGGAATTTTCTCTTAAAAACTTGTGTCTAGTGGAGTCTCAAACATCCCTGTAAAGTGTTTTTGTTCCAGCTCTAACAGATCTCCAAATTTAATTGTTTTCATCAACCCAGGGTCTAGTAGAGTGTGCTGACTATAATGAAGATAACCTATTACTATGTATTGAATAGATTTTCGTCCTTCCCTCTTTCCTAACCCTAGCGAAGGATGGTAGAATTACCGTGCCAAGGGTGCATGAACAGTCTCCAAGTGGACTCCCTCAAGGCTTCCTACCCATCTTGGGACCATCCATCAAGTGACTGAATTACCCGCCTCTCCCTCCACAAACTCCCTATCCTCAACTCAGTATTAGTGAAAGTGAGTATGCTCAAAAATCCATTCTTATATTAAAGAATCATAATTGCTTATAAGGCTCAATAATTGCTGCAAGCATCATTATTGGATAATCGTAAATAATATCCATTTATATATATACATTGTATTTGTCAATCACCTATGATGTATATATGAATCACAATATATATATATATATATCTAAATACATATCTATCAATTATTAACATGTCATTCAATTTCTCAATGTATTCATCCATCATAATATATTTAAATATATTCACAAGTCAGAATATATTAAAATATATTTATAAGCATCAACTGATATTTAAATTAATAATATATTTGACAGTCATCACACCTATATCCATAATTGTATGTAACAACTTGTATTTTCTAAATACATAACTATCAACTTTTATTCAGACGTATGATGGTACTTACCTCATTCTGCTGCTCTGTATTTGATCAGATCTCAGAGACGTATTCCCTAACAGAATATCCTCTTCGTTTCTTATTCTCTCCACCACAATTGTTGATAGCTTACTTTATTTCCCTAAATCCTAATTATATCTCTTCTGTATCTGCTACTTAACCTCATAATATATTCATCTAATTCCTTTATTACTGATCGATAGTTTGTGTACAGAATATAATCTTTTTTTCAGAAGTATATTTTTTCCCACTTCATATCCTTTTCTTTCCCCCTCCTTTATAATCCATAAAGTGGAGGGTCATATCTTTTGGTCTATGAAAAGAGGCTTTTCTTGCACTTCCTCCCCCCCACCCGTCCCCCTCCACCCAGCCCGCGTCCCTTCATGCCATGTGATTCTCTTTCTCACCTAAGTAATCGCTGCTTTATTGAATTAATAAAATGGCTCTATGATTAGTACCTTTACTCATTAAAACTAATCGCTGCCCATAGTCAAGCACAACCTTTTACTGATCGCTGCTTTTGGGAAATATTTTTAGTGTTAATTAATTGTTGCTAAGAAAACTTTTATCGCTGCCTTATGAGAGTCCTTGTCTTATGCTGCTATGGATTATGGGTTTATTAATATGTTAATATATCTTATTTTATTATATTATAATAATTTCAAATTGTTAATATTTATTTTATTATATTTGCTAATTATAATTATAACGTTATCTTACAATAATTATAATTATAAAATATTAAATTGCTAATATCTATTAGTTTTTTTATTTTATTTTGTTATTCATTTTATTTATTCATTTGTATTTCAATGTTAGGGTTTTTTAGTGTTGTAATTTTGGGGATATGACACATAGGGTCTAACATAGATCTCCTTTCATTTGGAATTCAGGCATATGCTAGAGAGCCAAAGATTTTAAGATAACTAATTTTAGGTTTCCTCCCAAACCAAGCTTCCTCTGGGGTCTTCTCCTTCACTACTTGTGTCGGAGACATGTTGAGTAGATAAACTGCAGTGTAAACTGCCTCAACCAAAACTTCTTGGGAACACTCTTGTTCTCCATCATACACAAGGCCATCTTTGTAATTGTATGGCTCCTTCTCTCAGATACTCTAAGCCTTTGGTGAAGGCCTTCCCTAATTGGATTTCTTTTCAGCCAACCTCTTTCTGCAGTGCTTCTTCATATGACCAAGTTTACCACAATAGTGACATGTGATATTTTTCAAATTCTTCAAAGTATCTTCATTATTCCCTTGTCCTTTCCTCTAAGACCATTTTCCTTTGCCCTCGTCCATGGCTACAAATGTCCATTCCACAATTTGTGCATCACTACTGCTCCCAAACTGTTTCTTCCATCTATCCCTCTACAAGAGCTTATTACACAACTATTTCAACTTCAAGTCAACACTAGTTGATGTGATATTGTGTGTCTCAATAAAATGTTCACAGGCCCATGGCCTAGGATTTTTAACGTAATAACCCCCATATCTTTTTTCCATCTTCCCACCTATGGCACACAATTAATCTCTAATATCTTTGATTTTGAGCAAATGCTCCTGTTAGAATATTATGTTCTTTTGTTATTTAATGGTCAATATTATGTTATTAGTTTAGTTTAGTTTAGTTTACTATCTCTACAGTAATAGGTAGATAGAGTTGGTCATTTCATTAAATGACTACAGTATTATGTAATTTCTCTTTATGCAACTTTTTTTTATGTTAATGTAAGTATGCACTTTGACCATTCACATGGTATCAGAGCAGTAAGAACCAAAAAAAAAACCCTAGCCGCCAATCCCTAAGTCGCGTTTTCTATTAGGCGTTTTTCTTTCAGATCGTGTCTCTTCTTCTGATCTGTGCACACGTTTTTGTGTTTTTCAGTCGCGTTTTCTGAAGGTCTTCCGACCCGATGCAACTTGTGCCCGCATTTTTGAAGTTACAAGTGCGTTTTGTTCAGCATCTATCGCAGGGATCTCATTTCTGGTGCAAACATGAAGATAGACACGTTTTTTAGGGCCGCGCGATCTGTAAAACCCTTGCACGCATCCTTTTGCAGTGTTCCTGGACGCATTTCGTCCCATACTTGTTCACAGTTTTTTTTGTTTTGTGAAAACGCAATTTTCAGAAGAATCTGGTCACGTTCCTTCTTGTTTCTGAGGACGCATGACGCATTTTCTCTTCTGAACGCAATTCGTTCTCAAACATAAATCAGATGTGTTTAGTACATTTCAGCAATATAAGGCCTAAGTTGAGAAAGAATCAAGGTCTCAGCTTGTCACTCTAAGGTCAGATAATGGGGGGGAGTTTTGTTCAGCTGACTTCTCTACTTTTTGTGCTGCACAAGGCATTAAGCGCCAACTCACCACACCATACACTCCTCAACAGAATGGTGTTGTTGAACGTAGGAATCGCACCATTACTGAAATGGCTCGTTCTATGCTCGAGTACAGAAATGTACCTAAGAAATACTGGGCTGAAGCAGTTTATACTGCAGTCTACCTCCTGAATCGGTCACCTACACAAGCCGTTAAAAAGATGACTCCTGAAGAAGCCTGGTCAGGACGTAAGCCTAAGGTGGGCCATCTGAAAGTCTTTGGTTCTACAACTCATGTATGGATTCCAGATGCCAAGCGTACCAATTTGGACTCCAAGAGCCAAACACTTATGTTTACTGGCTACAGCGACAATCACAAGGCATACAGATTGATTGATGTGGAGACGGATCGTCTCATATTCAGTCGTGATGTTGTGATTGATGAGACTACTGGCCATTTGTTCCTACTCCCAGTCCTGCGGATCAGCCTATAAAGGTTCCTGATGAGGGTGTTCGTCTTCCTCTTGGTTCCCCTGATGGGAGGGCTTCAGAACATTCTGACTTTGAAGATGAGGAGTCTACAAGTCATGATCTAGCACCACCTGATTTTCCTCAAGACTCACATCCAGATGATTTTGTTCCAGAACTCCCAGGAGATGTTGTTACTCCTATTTTAGATGTTTGTACTTCTACTCGTCGGCCTAAGTGGTGGGCCAAGACTATCAGTGATCTTCATGATGATGAACTCATTGAGGGCAGATCAGTTCGTAGAAAGAGCAAGCAGCCCAACACAGTCAATTTTGCTCTTATGGCCAACATCCACAGCATCTATGAGCCTCATACATATTCAGAGGCTAAAGGAATTCCAGAGTGGGAAAAGGCTATGCAGACAAAATATCATAGTCTTCTGAAGAATCACACTTGGGTTCTTTCTGATCTTCCTCCTGGGAAGAAACCTATCAGCTACAAATGAGTTTATAAGGTCAAGTATCATGCTGATGGTACTTTGGATAAGTACAAGGCCAGATTAGTTGCTCGGGGATTCACACAGCGGGAGGGCATTGATTACGAGCAGACCTTCACTCCTACTGCCAAGATGAGCACAATTTGTCTTCTTCTCGCTATTGCAACCCAATTTGGATGGACAGTTCATCAAATGGAAGTCAAGAGTGCCTTTCTCAACAGTGAGTTGCAGGAAGAAGTCTACATGACGCAGCCTCCTGGTTTCAAGGTTGTCGGCAAAGAACATCAGGTATGTAGGCTCGTGAAAGCACTCTATGGACTAAAACAAGCACCTCGTGCATGGTACATCAAGATTGATCAGTACTTGGTTGATCATGGTTTTCAGTGCAGCCCTTCTGACAGTAATTTGTATGTCAAACACTCTGGTGATGATCTTCTCTTTCTTGTTGTCTATGTTGATGACTTGATCATTGCTGATAGTTCAACATATTTGATTGCAGCAATCAAACAAAATTTGTGCCAAGCCTTTGACATGACAGATTTAGGGCTTCTCCATTATTGTTTGGGTATTGAGGTTTGGCAGACCACTGGTAGCATCTTTATTTCTCAGTCTAAATATGCCATAAGTCTGCTTGACAAATTTCAGATGCAGGACTGCAAACCTACCTCCACACCTATGGAGAAGGGGTTGAAGTTGTCAGCTAACTCTGATTCACCTTCGGTCGATGAAACGACATTCAGGCAACTAGTGAGCAATCTCATCTACCTCACTGCCACTAGACCTGACATCAGTTTTGCAGTGAGCTACATTTCTCGCTTCATGACAACTCCAAAAGTTGATCATTGGATTGCAGCAAAGCGAGTGCTGAGATATGTTAAGGGCACTTCAGATTATGGCATTCTCTATGGCAGATGCAAGGATCCAAAGCTGATTGGTTACACAAACTCAGATTGGGCAGGTTTAGTGGATGACAGAAAATCTACTTCTGGGTATGTATTCAATTTGGGTACCGGTGCTGTAACATGGACCAACAAGAAGCAACAGGCAGTGGCTCTTTCCTCGACTGAAGCAGAGTATCGAGGAACCGTTAAAGCAGCATGTGAGGCAGTTTGGCTTCGTAGGATGCTTTTTGACATGCACATGTCACAAGCAAAACCTTCTCCCTTGTACACTGATAATCAAGGGGTGCTCAAACTGGCCAAAAATCCAGTCTTCCATGAACGTACCAAGCATGTCGAGCTTCATTTTCATTACATCTGCAAGTTGGTAGAAGACGGATCCATTCAGCTGCATGTTCCAACAGCATATCAGACTGCAGATATTCTCACCAAGTCTCTGAGCCCGGATAAGTTTGTCAAATTCAAGGGGCAAATTGGTGTTGTTGATAGATTGACCATTAAGGGAGGGTGTTAGAATATTATATTCTTCTGTTATTTAACGGTCAATATTATGTTATTAGTTTAGTTTAGTTTAGTATACTGTCTCTACAGTAATAGGTAGATAGAGTTGGTCATTTCATTAAATGACTACAGTAGTATGTAATTTCTCTTTATGTAACTTTTTTTATGTTAATGTAAGTATGCACTTTGACCATTCACAGCTCCTTACTTTGACCATTCACAGCTCCTAGAAGGATGTTGTCTAATTCATCATAATCGAAAAAAGCATATTTGAGGAAGGCCCTACCTTTATTTGACGTCTTGTGCAGATCTCGTAGATGCTTCAAAATTTCCACAGAGGATGTGCCTGATTGAACCATGGTTACACGACTCGCCCAGACTCGCCAAGACTAGGCCAAGTCCGAGTCCGAGCCCCCACGAAGTCCCAGAATCGCCAGGACTCGACAAGTCGCAAGTCAAGTCACCCTGGCCGAGTCTTGGGGGCTTGGACTCGGACTCGGCCAAGTTTTGGCTAGACTCGCCAAGTTTGGTGGACTCACCAAACTCGCCGAGTTCAGGCGAGTCCCATCAACAGGACTCGGGAACAGGTAGGGTTTGAAAAGTGCAAAAGATTACATGAAATTTAAAGTTAATTTTTTTTAATTTTTTTTAACTTATTGTGAATGCAAAATGATGTATGCCATGAAGGTTTGTATGGTTTTGGAGGTCTTAATGTGGGCTTGGTGGCGGGGGCTCTGCCCCTCGACCCCACCCTGTATCACGACAGAGAGTGCGCCCAAGGCGCTGCATGGGACCCCAGAAGGAGCACTACCCCTCGACGTTGTTGTGGGCGCCGCCCCCAGACCCCCACAAGGGGCGTTGCCCCTTGACCCCACTTGGGGCCCCCTTGCCCCCTAGCCTCCCTGACTTCTGCCCCCAAATCCCCACAAGGGGCGCTGCCCCTTAACCCCATTGGGGGCGTTGCCCCTAGACCCCCACAAGGGGCATTGCCCCCAGACCCCCACGAGGGGTGCTGCCCCTCGACCCCACTAGAGGCACTACGCCTAGACCCCCACAAAGGGCACTACCCCTCAACCCCATTAGAGCAATTTCCCTGATACTTGAGATTATGGCTACTACATCATCCAGGACCTATCTTAGACACATTCGTAGGAAGGATGCAGGCTCCTTTGAGCCATAGACTTCTAGTTATTGTTTTGAATCTTTTGATATGCCATATTTGTTTGGAACATTTGATGTCATGGATTTCATATTCCATGAGTTTTGTATAGATTTGAGTCTTTGACTATATATCTAAGTGTGCTATTTCCTTGAGCAGCTCAGCTACAATTTGTGTTTATACTTATATGAATGTATAATTGTGTTAGTGACGAGGACCTTGATTGGGTTGACCGGGTAGATAGAAAGATTGAGGCTATAGCCATGGCAAAGGAGGAGGCTAAAGCACAAGCAAACACATCCATATCTAATGTTGGTGAGGGTGGCATGGAGTCACAAGCAGAGGCTATGGCTGCAGTTGCTACATCATCTAGGACCCACCTTAGATGCCTTCGTAGGAAGGATGCAGACTCCTTTGAGCCATAGACTTGTAGTTATTGTTTTGATATTTCATATTTGTTTGGAACATTTGATGTCATGGATTTCATATTCCATGAGTTTTGCATACATTGACTATAATTTTATATATCTAAGTATGCTATTTCCTTCAACAGCTCAGCTACAATTTGTGTACTTTATACTTATGTGATCAATGTATACTTGTGTATGTGATCAAATTTGCTTCTATTTAATGATGTTATTGTGTCTTTAAGGTTTATTCAATAAAGGGTACCTTGTCAGCCTATAGAAACACCCAGCATGCAAAAAGCGAAAACAATAAAGCAGTAAAAAATGTTATAAATAGATTTTTCAACTATAGAATAGGCATGCTTTGTGAAAGTCATTTTTGTGCAGAGGTCTCAAAATGGTTTGGCCGGGGTTTCATCCATACTATCCTGGATTTGAGTGTGAGTAGGGATATACAACCTCAGCAAACGGATTTCTCTCTGTTATCTACTGGTTTGTCTATTCTCAGTAACATGAAGTTTTGTTCTCCTCCCAATTTCTAAAAACATCAGTTTCACATTTTCAGTGATTTTTGAGTGCTATTTTTTCAGTTTTCATGTTTCAGTTTTATAGCAACATGTTTAGATTTTAGATTCTACAGTAGAAAAAATATCTGATTTTTCCGTTTCCATTTCAAATTAAAGGCTCGGACCTAGATTTATAGTAGTGATTTCAAAATTTTCACATTTTTTCAATCAGCTTATAGGTAGAGTTTTCACTAGTTGTGGCATTCAGCTCCCATTGGTCCCACAACACCTATTCATATAACAAATAAATTAGGGCATAAACAAATGTTTCAGATTCAAACAATCATTGCGAGGTTACCAATCTCTATCAGGAAAACAGTGTTCTGAAATATATAAAGAACGACAAAAACAGACCTGTGTTAACAGAATCATTAAAAGTAATTACTCGTAACTTGTTTGGTCAAAATATGTTTGGAAAAGCAACAACTCAGGAACAGTCAATTAGAACTATTACCTCAAATGAGGTCCGTATTGAGGCTTGCTCAAGCAAATGATGTATGGTATGAAGGGAAACAACTACAGGAAGTCGATTAATAATGTTCAGTAGTAAAATAATATGGGGGCTGTAAATGTAAACAAATCTGAACAGGACTAGATCCTAAGACTAAGAATAAACTAAGAAGGTCTGAGATTCTGATTAATAAATTCTAAGACAAATGCGAATTTCTGAGTTCTTCCTTTTATTGCAAAATGTACTGAATGCAGAACATTAATGATTTCGATGTCTGCATATTCAAATTGGAATCAACTTTTATATGATAGGAGATCCGCCTCCAAGAGATGCGTCTCTTGAGAAGACGTGTCTCCACACGTGGAGGCACGTCTGCTCAAGAGACGTGTTCCTTAGGGCGCAGGTTCTTCTCATAACTAATGTTTATTCGGTTTAACAAATAGACACACCTTTATGCATGGCAGATGTGTTATAATAATCCCGAATTTAAACACTGCGAATTCAGAACATCAAATAATTACGATTTTATACAAGCATTATAAAATTCGATCATATTACTTATTTCTGGAAATATAACATGAAGAGCTTTAGATCTTATATAAGCGATGATGATGCTTTATAGCAATCATCGCTTATATCTGACCTAAGCTACAATTCATCAACACTCCCTCTTAGCTAGGGAAGATATTTCAAATCAAATAAGTGGAGATATCACCTTTACACGTGATATCGAAGATATGATATGTTTTCTCAAAGTTTGTCAAGTCACATGACATTCTTCATAACACATCTTCATTATGGTATGTGCACTGACATCAAGTCACATGATGTCTACCATAATTCATGGCATATCCATGGATATAAATATCCACCATGATTATCTCTTAAGGATTACAATGATCTTCAGATGATATCAAGTCCTATGATATCCATCAAAGTGTCCAAGAGATACTATCATGACATGTCCACAGATATCAAGTCACATGATATCTATCATGATAGTTTATCATTGTAGAGTCATCACTTTACAATGTCAAATACAAATGTTCATTATTAGAAAGATCATCACCTTTCAATAATGTACATAGGGGGAGTAGGCCCATAAAGTCATGGAGTCACACACATGACAAAAGAGTTTACACATTTAAACATCTTTATATATTAGTACAATTTGATAAACAATTTGAATTTCAAACATAAATAACAAATTACATTTCAACCATACCAAGTTTCTTCTTGAAGTGCTCTACCTTGATTCGAGAGAGAGGCTTGGTGAGAATGTCTGCAGTTTGATCATTTGTACTAATATAGTCCAACTGAATCACTTTCCTTTCCACCATGTCTCTTACATAATGATAGGGGATCTCAATGTGCTTAGATCTATCATGAAAGACAGGATTTACAGAGAGTTTGATGCAACTTTGATTATCACAATGAATAATTGTAGGATTCAAGGGTTCACCAAAAAGTCCCACAAGCAATTTACGAAGCCAAACTGCTTCTCTTGCTCCCATTGAGGCTGCAATGTATTCAGCTTCTGTTGAGCTCTGAGCAACTGAAGATTGTTTTCTGCAAATCCAGGAGATCATAGCTGATCCTAAACTGAAGCAACATCCTGATGTGCTTTTCCGATCAGTTATACTTCCAGCCCAATCTGAATCAGAGTACCCATGTAGATCTAGTTGATCATTCTTGTAAAGAAGACCATATCCAATAGTGCCTTGAAGATATCTCAAAATATGTTTCACAGCCATTAAGTGAATTTCCTTTGGCTCACACATGGACTGGCTGAGAACATTCACTGCATAGCAAATATCAGGTCTGGTGTTAACCAGATACATCAAAGATCCAATCATCTGTCTGTAAAGGGTTGGATCTGCACACTTGGATTCTGCTGCTGCTTCTTTCAATTTGTGAAGGTTGGTTTCCATGGGTGTAGACATCGATCTACAGTCCAACATTCCAAATTTCTTCATAATATCAATAGTATACTTCCCTTGGTTTAGTATGATGCCCTCTGGTTTCTACCATACTTCTAAACCTAGGAAGTAGTGAAGAATGCCCAAGTCTTTCATGTCAAATTCAGAAATTAGATCCTGCTTCCCTTGAGCAATGAGGTGATCTTCTCCTGTTATCAGCAGGTCATCAACATATAAAATAATTATTAGCATATCACCTTTAATTACCTTGAAGTAGAGATTGGAGTCAGCATCATTCTTGGAAAATCCTAATCCCAAGAGATAACTGTCAATTCTTCCATACCAGACCCTGGGAGCCTGTTTAAGTCCATAGAGGGCTTTCTTCAGTCTGCATACATGTGAGTCAGGTTTATGTATCACAAAACCTTCAGGCTGTTCCAAATATACTTCTTCTTCAATGTTTCCATTCAGGAAGGCAGTTTTTACATCCATTTGATGGATCTTCCAACCTTTAGCTGCTGCAATGGCTAACACTGCTCTCACTGATGTGTAACGGACAACAGGTGCAAATGTTTCTTCGCAATCAATGCCTTCCTTTTGAGAAAAACCTCTTGCCACAAAACGTGCTTTATGTTTTTCTATACTGCCATCAGTAGCATGCTTGATTTTGAAGAGCCATTTGGAAGAGACAACAGATTTCTCTTTTGGTCTAGGCACTATATCCCATACATCATTCTTTAGAATAGACTGATATTCCTCTGTCATCGCATCTTTCCATGCTTGATGTCTGAAGGCTTCTGAAACACTGACAGGTTCGGAGTTTATGATGTCGTTCATGAGAGCAACATAGCTGGAGAAGCGTTTGGGTCTTTTACTCTCCCTGAACGTTCCTTCGGGTGTTGCATGATTCTCTGCTTCTTTGATCATCTTCTTGGCCCAAAGTGGTCTCTTTCTGCCGTTGTCATCTGTATTCTCATTTGAAGTAGAAGGAAGTTCATGTGGCATTTCCTCAGAATGCTCCCTCTGAATCTCAGGAGCAGGTTCCATTTCAGGTACTCTAGGGGAATAGGTTTCAGTCTCACTAGAACTTCTTGCCTTCTTGAATGCAATGTCTTCTTCAAAGATGACATCTCTGCTCAATTCAATTTGATTCTGACCGGGAATGAATATCCTGTAGGCTTTGGAGGTTTCACTATATCCCATAAATATTCCTTTCTTTCCGAAAGGTTCAAGTTTGAATCTCTTCTCCTTGGGCACATGAATATAGACGGGACAACCAAAAATCCTAAAGTGACTAATGTCAGGTTTTATGCCAGTGAAGGCTTCTTCAGGAGTTTTGTTGTCAAGATGAGAATGAGGACATCTATTTTGGATGTAGACAACAGTCCTAGAGGCTTCAGCCCAGAAAGAGGTTTCAATGTTTTGGTCAAGCAACATTGCTTTGGCAGCTTCTACAATGGTTCTATTTTTTCTTTCAGCAACCCCATTTTGTTGAGGGTTGTAAGCCACTGTGAACTCCCTCTTAATTCCAGCACTCATGTAGAATTCCTTAAAAATTTCAGAGGTGTATTCTTTCCCATTGTCTGTCCTTAAGGTTTTTATTTTCTTTCCGGAGAAGTTTTCAGAGAGGGCTTTAAACTCTTTGAACCTTTTGAGGATTTCTATTGACTCTTTACACTTAAGGAAATAGATCCAGGTTTTCCTAGAGAAGTCCTCATAAGTATAGAAATCCTGCTTTAGAGGGTACAGACATGGGTCCACATAAGTCTGAGTGAACCAATTCTAACACATTTAGGGTTTTGCTCAAACTATTTGGAAAGGACCCCTTTGAATTCTTTCCTAAGGCACAACCTTTGCAAGTTCCTTCATGAGGTGATTTTAACTTAGGTAAGCCTGTTACAAGTTTTTCTACAGAAGGTAGTGCACAGAAATGAAGGTGTCCTAATCTTCTATGCCAAATCTCATTTGAATCAAAGGTGTCAAGGGTAAGGGCTTGTTTGACTTCAGTGCAAAGTTTGTAAAGGTACCCTTGTCTCACACCTATGATTTGGGCTTTCTTGATTGTTGAGTTCTTAGGCCATGCTAGAACTTTCCCATCCATAAAGGTAACTCTATAACCATTGTCTTCAAGGGCAGAGATGGATATAAGATTCCTTTTTATTCCAGGTACAAATAAGACCCCAGTGAGTTGAAGGGAGAGACCAAATTTCAATGTGATGGAGCAAGTTCCAACTCCTTTTACTTGATGTGTAGAGTCATGCCCAATTGTGACATCTTCATCAGATTCTTCAGTCATAGTGTCTAAGTGTTCTCTAAACCCTGTGATGTGCCTCGAAGAACCACTATCAATCACCCAGTTGTTGATATTGTTAGATACTTGACTAGATAAGGCTGAATAGAACACAAAGTTTTCAGATTCATGATCTGAATTTGACTTTCCTACTTTGGCAAACAATGCTTGTTGCTTAGATCTGTCAGGGCACTTCATCGCATAGTGGCCATATTGATCACATCTAAAGCATTGTACTTGAGAGATGTCTTTCTTTTTAGAGGATCCCTTTCCATTGGAATTTCTCTTTCTTTTGAAAGATCCTTTCTTGTAGGAGTTTTTCTTATTCCTTTTATTAGACGATGTGTTGAGTACATGAATATCTTCATCTACGTTTTTCTGTTTGTTTTCTTTTGAGGAGAGCCTTGTTTCTTCTTGAAGACAGACAGTTCTTAGCCTGTCAAACTTAGGGAGTTTGGATCTTGCACTTATTCCTTGAACAAATGACTCCCATGAGTTTGGTAGGCCTCCTAGTGCAATTAGAGTTAATTCTTTGCTATCAATCTAATATCCAATTGTGGGTAATTGATCTCTCAGTTCAATAATCCTCATGAAGTATGCATTAATGGACTCTCCTTTGTTTATTTGAGCAATTGTTGATTTGCCTTTTTAAAGCAAGGGTCCTGCAGGTGTTGTTAATCTCATAAGTTTTCTCAAGAGATTTGAACATATGGTATGCAGTTTCATGTTTTGCTAGGATGGGCACTATATGATCCCTAACTGCATCTACAAGAATTTTCATGGCCTTTTCATTGTTTTCCACCCATTGAGTTTTCTCAGGTTCAGACTTAGGTTCCTCCAAATTTTCTCTCACAAGTGAGTCTAGCTTATGTTCCTTAAGGATCATCATGATTCTAAATTTCCATGATGTGAAATTGTCTGCTCCTGCAAGGCGATCTTCAAATCTGATCACACTTGACATTATGAAGAATGTGAGTAAATTCGATTTTTTTTAAAAAATACGAATTTTCTAGAGCAAACTGATATTAGATTTGTTTAGGATTCGCACAATGTGGCTCTGATACCATGTAAATGTAAACAAATCTGAACAGGACTAGATCCTAAGACTAAGAATAAACTAAGAAGGTCTGAGATTCTGATTAATAAATTCTAAGACAAATGCGAATTTCTGAGTTCTTCCTTTTATTGCAAAATGTACTGAATGCAGAACATTAATGATTTCGATGTCTGCATATTCAAATTGGAATCAACTTTTATATGATAGGAGATCCGCCTCCAAGAGATGCGTCTCTTGAGAAGACGTGTCTCCACACGTGGAGGCACGTCTGCTCAAGAGACGTGTTCCTTAGGGCGCGGGTTCTTCTCATAACTAATGTTTATTCGATTTAACAAATAGACACACCTTTATGCATGGCAGATGTGTTATAATAATCCCGAATTTAAACACTGCGAATTCAGAACATCAAATAATTACGATTTTATACAAGCATTATAAAATTCGATCATATTACTTATTTCTGGAAATATAACATGAAGAGCTTTAGATCTTATATAAGCGATGATGATGCTTTATAGCAATCATCGCTTATATCTGACCTAAGCTACAATTCATCAACAGGGGCTTACCACAGAGAGTGACTGTCACTGAACTTAAATCCATAGGTAAACATTCCTTACCATTCTGTTCAGGAACTTCCCTTAAAGAGGGCTTACTTGGAAGTTTAAACATTTCAACCCAGCAAGGAATTGTCGTACGAATACACTAGCAGAAACTATTTTTTAACAATAAAAGTGATGAGGATCTACGTTCCCTAAAATAATGGCAAATGTCAACCTGCCACCTTCACATTATAACTAAGGTAAGCACAAACTTATGTCACTGCTTTAGTATGGCTGACGACCTACTCTGTCAATGACCATGAAATGGGGAATTCTTATATGAGAGTTTATAGAAGTCATAGTAACTATTAGTTCTTCTCCAATGGTATGATGTGGAGTAATAATGCTAGCTACATGTCACGTATACCCTAGGACAAAGTTGTCCTAAAATACATGCTAACCCATTGTATTTCAGCTCTAAATCTAAGCCCTTCAACACTGATAGCAGCTGAACTTTGTAGTTGGCACATAGTTGCCAAGGCCATAATTGAAGTTATGTTAAAACTTAATTTACACACACACACAAAGATCAATTACAAATCAATTAAGAAACATTTCTTGTTGAAATCAGATATTTTTTATGTGAATTTATTTGGTACCTGCCACAAAAAGTTGACATATCTTTTGAATGTGCCTTTGCTTCCTGTTTTTCTGCCATTCAAGTCATGGTAAAGGGGAACTAGTTCAGTCATTGAGAAAGAAAAAAATACAAGCACCAAACTTTACGACCTGGAAAATAGACATACAAACTAATTTGGTAATACCCAAAATAAATTTAGAAAGATTAAACTGAAATTAGTTTATAAATGGATTTGAAAGCCTTCCAATTCACATATTTGTAACTAGATATGACCAAAACAATATAGGTAAGGAGCAAAATTCGACAATATATAAAAAAACGAGTAACAAAGAATCTCAAAAAAGGTTCTAGGTACAGTACAGAAAAATGATTACGGAAAAGTGACAATGATCTAGATCTAAAACTTAAAATTTTTAAATTCAGCTTGCAATAGCTCACGTCCAGCCCCTTGTTATAGAGAATAGCAAAAGATGATGATCTAAAATACAAAATGAAATATGGGTCACATGTCAAGTCTTTGCAGCAGAATGTGTAATGTGCAGTTGGGACAAGGGTGTACACACTTCCAAGTTGGCACACAGAGCAACTGCACAAATGATGCCAACTAACTGCAGATTCAATAGGAACAATTGGTAGCCAACCAATCTGTGATAACTCATGCACCTCACTATTTACGCTGAATAATTGCACAGGCATCCAACAACTCATAAGGTAAATTGAAAATCCAAACCATCATTTATGGACTGTAAGAAAGTGAAGAAAAAAGTTCAAACATCAAAACTCAACCCTAATAGGAAAATTTATTTATGGCTTTATTTACTTAATCAACACTGAGAGGTCATTTATGCTTTCATTAAAAGACAATCAGCCTTAACATGGTTGAGTGGCAAAATCACTATAGGGTAAAACAGCCACACTTCTGATAAGCACAATATGTTGCACATTCAGTTGGTGGTTTGGGAAAGTGAAAAATGCCCTCTGACTCACACTTCGTCAATTTTCTGCAAGACAGACAATGAAGATGGACCTTGTTACAAACCCAAAAAAATGGTGTAGGTTTAATATTTGACAAGTAATTGCAAATAACAAATTACACTCAAAGAATTTCAACAACTCCCAATCTTTTGCAAGCTCAAAAATTCACAAGTTTTCTGGCAGCCATGAATTGGCCAAAGCTTTTCTAGAGTTATTTGTGACAACTCATTTTAGACCCAAGGCAAGTAACTTGTCAAAAAAACAGTCACATGACACAAGCCATGGGAAACTTGAGTGAGTGCTTTGGAGTCAATATATGAGAAATAATCTTGTTTATGCACAAGTGCTTGTGTCAAACCAATTCCTCTTCATAAAAGCCAATGTGTCACCAACATAAAGTGGTGTTGGTGCCCAAATTAGCTAGCCCTAAAAAACTTGGTTTAATCATGTGTCGCCAAATGTAAAATCGTTTCTTGTCACATGACTGTCAACTATGTTATTTTTCCTGTTAAAATGGTTAAGCCCTTAGGTGTTAGTTTGTCTTGGTCTACTAACAATGTATTCAGGTTGCTCATCATGAAGATTATCAAACTATGAATCCCCCAAAAAGGGGACATGACAATTCCCCAGCCATCCCTAAATTTAGGCCCTTGGTCCCCCTATCCCCGAAACACATCCCCATGTCCATTCAAGTGACACATCAACATAAGGTAAAGCAAGGACAAGTCATAGTATTGGCACACAATTTGAACAGCGATACTATAGGCAAAGGATGCCTAAGGTGGCAAAGACAACTGCAAGCTCCACTCATATAAAGGAGTTAAAATAAAGATTATGAGATAGCAGAACTTTGCCTTGGCAATACTAGTTTAAAACCCCAACAAAGATGACAAAGGTATTGAAAAAGTGCACCAAGGAGAAGATACATTCAACTGAGGAGATAAGCCACATTTTTTTGTTGGCAATGCAAGTCTAAAACTCCAATGTAAGTGATGATGGCACAAGGAAACTATGACAAATAACAAGTCAGTGAAGTTGGCACCTTCCCAAAGTGGAAAAGCCAAAAGAAAACCATGACAAGGCAAGTTAGCTGTGAAACCGTGCCAAACTTAAAAGATGAAACAAGTATAAGCAAATCACACATGTTTAGTCATTAAGCAAGTGAAAAAGCAGGACTTGAGTGGCAAGTGATGAGAAATGTTTTAAAAACAAAGGAAAGTAGGTGCACTTTTTGCTTGGCAATGCCAACTCAAAAGTGTGACTTGAGTGGCAATTGGTCATCAAAATTCTGCCATTCACTTTAAGGCGAATTGCTATTTAAGTAACACTCAATAAGGGTTAAACTAGAATAGAGTTATCACAAGGGTAGGAAAACTGTTATGAAAGCAAAACAAAGGTAGTGAATGCCTCATAAAAGCACGCCAAACATGAGAGAAAGTCTAAAGTTATAAGAAAATCACACTTTTGGAATGGCAATGCCACTCAAAATTTCCAACAAGAGGTTATAAAAATGCAAACAAGTTAGTGATCCCTGACAAACTAAATAAAGATCAAACTTAAGAGAATGTCACACATTTTCAGTTGCATAGCTAGGGGAAAAACACAACAAAGGTGACAAAGACAGTCTAAAAATGTGAATAGCATTACTATGAAAAGAACTAAAGGAAATTGCACTTCTTTATAGGCAATTCCTCTCCAAAATTGCAACTTTGCGGAAAACATAGACCAAAAACATGCCAATTATAAAATTACTTAATATATGAGGGACTAGTCATAGTTTTCAAGTGGCAATGCCATCCCAAAGCACATCAAGCAAGTTAAGTCAGCTCTGAGCAAGTTCAACACCTAGTTACATGTTCTAAAATGCAAATATCAATTTAAAAACATGGTCGTCTTATCTCAATTGAACTACTTGGAGAAGCAAGTAGAGGAAGCCCTATTTTAGGCTATTGAAGTGTTTTATTTTCTCTTTTTTGTGGATAAAGCTAGATTTGCTTTAAAGCACAGCTTAATTGGGAATATATTATTATTATGTTATCCCTAGAAGCTGCCTTTTGAGAACTTATAAATAAGTGCCTCAACCATAACCATACAGATTGTACTGAGAGTTGACACTAGACTCACGTTGTAGAAATTGTTACTGGAAAGTTGAAGTCAAGTTATTCTGTTTCTGTGTAACAATGTAGCAAAGGATAGTTGATGTTAGGCTTCCACTACAAATGAAATCCAATTGTTATTCAGTGATTGTTAAATCTATGTGTTGACAGGTGTTTTATGACCACACCAACACAGAATAAAGTTTCCCAATGGCTACTCTATCCTCTCTTGATCAAAATCTCCTGCATGCTAAGATTGCGAGAAAGATCATGCATTCAACTCCAAGGTTCCTTTATGCAGTGGATAGTCTCAGTTGGCTTGATGTGATTTGCTAGTATCTCAAGGGGGACTTACGTAATTGTTCAGCTGAAGATCGAAGGGAAAGGGGTTCTCACAATCCTTGAAAGATGTGTCAATGAAGCACAGTTTTCCTAAATTAACCAAAAAAAAAGTACTGAATTGAAATGGTTGCAAGGATTAGAGATGTTATGATCTACTCTAAACGCGGGACGTGGAGATCAACTCTTGCAAACTTCAACCAAGCTTTGCTTCGCCTCACTTCGGACAACTTCCACAGAACCGGTGCAATCTTCAAAGGAGTAGCTAGAGATATTCAGGTCATGATTCAACATGCAGATACCATCACAATGACGCATACCAACATTCAAACCATAAACGAAGTTAGGTCCACAATATTCTAGTTGACCATGCAAGGCGAACCCACCGTCAGTGAGCCCACTAGTGGTATGGATAAGCGAAGCTTGCTCAAATTAAACACCACATTCCACAACTACCCTCTACTTGCATGAATTAAAATTTACTTTACTCTAAGTTCTACTTTAAGATTCTAAGCGAATTGGAAGAACGAAGAAGCCTCACTAGCTACCCACAACAAAAGATGAAACCACAAGCAATGATAACTCTTTTTATTATGAGAGTGTTCACAACAACTTCTTACAAAGCATTCAATTTGAAAGCCTTCCTTCCTCTTCAATCTATGCTATGCTATCAATTTATGCTATCTCTAAGCTATATGTCTCTGTTCTATGATCCTATCTATCTATTCTCTAATGTACAAATGAGGGGGGATGCCCTTTTTATAGATGGCCAAATCCAATGGACGGCTCAGATTAAATTACAATGAAGGGCTCAAATTGAGCCACATAAGCCCCAAATAAAGATTCCTCCCTAAAAACTGCCAGAAAGTGGAGGAGTGGGGTAATATATGAGCACAAAATGCCCACTCTCTCCCTTTGACCATTGTAAGCAATTAATGCCCACCATCTTCCAGAAGATTCTCGTCCAAAAATGTGTTCCCACTGCTCCTCCTTGATTGCAAACTCTACGAATCTGGCCAACATAGCTTCAACCTCTTGAACTGATATGGCAGGAACGATCTCATTCTGAAACTCCAAGACTACAACTTCTTTCTCCTGCTTGATGATGATTTTCCCCCTTGCTGTTATTGCATCTTGAGTTGTGCAAAGTATGATGGAGAACATTTTTTGGGTCATTGAAGGACTTCACACTTAAGAAGAATTCCTCTACTTTGTTCTTTATTCCATCCTGCTGTCATTCTTTAACTTTGAAGTGCTTGAGGATGATCTCTAATGCCTGGGCCTTCATTATTTCTCCATCCTGATCTTGAAGGATTTTCCTATCTTGGACTTGACCATTTCTTCCTTGCCACCTGCCTCCCTAAGTTGGGTGCATATTAGATCCTTGTGGAGAAATTCCAACACTTAGCCGTTTCTTCCAACATCTCCCTTCATGTTTTGAGCACAAATGAGACATCATGGAGGAATTTCAAACATGTAACTTTATCCCTTTCCAAGGTTGTAATGTTGTCCTAGAGTACTTGATACATCACCCCAAGTCATCATGCTTTGGCCCCGGTGTTCACCCTGCAAAACAAACAAAAACAAGCGCATCAGGACACTCATAGTATACATTTACTTCACTTACCTAATCTCCGTGTTCTGATTTCCAAGGTCTGATTGATCTCTGGATCTAATAGAGTTCATCATTTTTCTCTAGCAAACTTTGCTCTCTTCATAACTTTTCATCACGGGCACATTTAACATCTGTGTGCTAGGGCACATATCATCTTGATGTTTTCGTCTTCTTGCCTTAGCAATTTCATCTTCCTCAAGGGTGTATTTAAGAGGTCTTACTTCAAGGGCGCATTCAGAAGGCTCTTGCTTCATTACCTACCTTAGAAAATTTTCATATCTTCATCCATTCCCCCTTGGGCACATTTAGAGGGGAGTATTATCATTTTTTTGACCTTAGAAATTCTTCATCTCCACTCATCATACCTTCTTAGAGTGCACTTTACTTTGGGCACATTTAGAGGGGTTGTCTTTTGCTTTTGACTTAGAAATTTTTCCATGTTCCCCCTTGGTCGCATTTTTCTCATGCTTGTGCTAGGGCGCATTTTGATGGGTGAGCTCATGTTTTCTTGCCTTAGACAATTTTTCATCTCCTCAACCTTTGTTGTCTCCTTGGGCACATTTGCTACCTCGTGTTTCCTTTATGTTCAATGCCTTAGGAAAAATTTTATGTCCCCTACTCATCTTGGGCGCATTTGACCCCTGTGTTTTGATGTTTATGCCTTAGAAAATATTTTCGAGCTCCCTCCTCTTCTAGGGCGCATTTGTGGGGGTGTACTTCCATTTTTTTTTTGTCTTAGCAAAATTTCAAGCCACCTTGAAGCTTGGGCGCATTTTGGGGGGTCCTCTTCCATTTTTTATGCCTTAGCAAACTTCCACATCTTCTTGAAGCTTGGGCGCATTTAAGGGGGTGAGCTTCTAGTTTTCATTTGACTTAGAAATTTTTTAAGTCACCTTGATGCCTAGGGCGCATTTGAGGGGGTGAGCTTCCACTTTCTATCACTTGAAAAAATTTCAAGGCCTCCTTACAACTTGGGCACATTTCAAGGGGTGTCATGCCAGTTTTTGCAACTTAGAATTTTCTTCAAGCATCCTCTTCTCAGCCTAGGCGCATCTGGGAGGTGATGCTTCCATTTTTCTTGCATGCATAGAATTTTTATCTAGAGTGTTAAGGAGACTTCTGGAGGTGGCTCTCAAATACTCAGCCAATTTTTCAGTCTGCTCACCCTCATTTTCTATTTTTAGTAACTGCTTGATTTTCGAACTTCTGCAACTCCTCTTGACTTGAAATTCGTTCCATGTGATCCTCATGACCTGTTTGACCTGTTCACACTTGCCCTTCGTGCCAATCTACTATTTTTAGCCCTATTCTGGGTGCGACTTACTATAAATAGTAAGTACTCAGATTGCGCTCAAATTTTACCAGTAGACTGCTTGAAAGATGCTAATCGTGATGGGATACATCAGTTTTTCATTTTTCTCGAGGTTTACCCCTCATTTTGAGTACCAAAGTTGGAAACCCTAATTTCACTTGCATGTGCCTCAAATGACCTTCGTTCAACTCCGTTTCTATTCTTACTAAAAATAGCAAGTTGTCAAAATTCAATGAAAATTTAATGGGAACCCGCCTGAAGCCTCCTGACTACAGTGCCAAGCTCAAATTTCAATTTGCTCACTCGAAATAACCCCAAACTAGCCCAGAGAATGAAAACCCTAATTTCACATACGTACTTTGAAATGAGCCCAGCTGGCTCCAACCAAACCCCTGTAGTATTTTGTTTATCTTCTGGTGTTTTTTAGTTTTTTTAAAGAAAGTTTCTAGATAGAAGAGAAGGGACGTATAGCATATAAATGCTTATAGAACTCAGACCTGAGCTAAAATTGACAAAATGAAAGTGCAGAAGGTATTAAATAATCGTAACAAAGAGATTGCATATGTGAGACATACCCGAAATGCTCCAGATTATTTAATTAAGAAAAACTCCAAGCTTGCCAACCAAAAATGGTGAAAACTGACAAAATGGAAAGCCTGGGCTACAAAACTGACTTCTCCCCAACAAAGACTAGATACAAATAGCTAAGAAGGGTAGACACCAATAATGAAACACTATTAGAAGCCAGAAAGAAGGCATTCTTGCAAGTTACTTCACACGCCTAGCCTCCAGAAGACACGTTTTCCAAGGCAAATGGTACGGCCCAAGAAAGATACAGAAGAGCAAACATTGAAAGCTGCAAAATAGCTGAAGAAGACGTCTCAGGTGAAGAAAACCTCTTCCTTATTGTAAACTGGTAAAACTGAATAGAAAACTCTGATTAAAGCACTACAGAAACTCCTGAATTGAAGCTCCCATTGTTGCAATCATTCAACTGATCTTTCACAGTCTCACAATCACAAATCTGTGAAGAATTGTCGCTCTCCAGAGATGAAATCTCCTGAAACCCTTTTCTCAAAGAAGCAAAGCTCAGCCAAAGCCAAGTGAAATGTCAAATAATCAATCATAGGGTTCGAATTTCCTTTGCTTTGCCTTATAAGGCCAAAAAGGTACGCATTCCCAAAAGTGATGCCACTTTTCATTTAAAATGTATTTTACACATTTTCAATAGTCAACATTTAATAAGTGGGCACACTTTTCCATAAAGTGTTTTAATTTTCACTTAAATAAATTTAAGTGATTCACTTTATTATAAAATCAAGTTGACTTTATAATATTCCATCAAATAAATTAAATACACTTTAATTCATTGGAAAATTAATATCTCTCTCATAACTCAACATATTGACGTGTCGTCAGAAGCTGTCAGACAAAACCCACCAAATAAGGCCACTGACCCTCTAACCAAATCCTGTTAGCCTACAAGGGTCCAAGAGATAGGCTAACTCAACTGCCCCTGAGAACTAACTAGAGCAGGGACATCACATACTTCAGACTTAGCCAAAACCCCACATTAGGCCAAAAGATGGGTACATCCCCAGAAAGACAGGCGGAACAAAGAGAGACAGCCGCAAAACCAAAGCCAAGAGACCCGAAAGGAGCAAAATTTAGGGGGTCCCCATTTTGAATGGGGTGATGTGTGAAAAGGTCACAACACTATGTTTATAATTGTATGAATTAAATTGAATTGAGTAATTAAGTTAAGCTTTGCATTGATGCTTGTTGATTCATTAAAGTAATAACTTTTTGTATTCTTTAGAAATTTATTTCATGGAATCGAGTGATGTTCATCCATTTAATCATTTCCTATTGATGTAGAATATTAATCTCTGATTTATCCAATAGTTGCCATCCATTGGTGTTTTCCATTTAAATATTTGTTTACTGCTAAATACCGACCTTTGTTATGACCTTTATTATAGCCAGTAGAAAACTATGCTCATTCATGCTTGAATTGTTTATCCTCCTTAAATCTGAAAATCCCCCTGCAGGCCTTGATTGTTGATAGTTTGGCACTTGCACCTGGTGCAAAAACATGGTCAATTGGATATTTACATTTAATGCAAACCCCCCATGGAATCCTGTACAATTTGCATACTTGTAAATTTTGTTAGTTTTAGGTTTAGTTAGTACTCAGGAAGCTTCCTCTTACAATTTGAATGGTTTACCATATGTTTTGTTCCGTTTTGTGTTGTCTGACAACAAACAAATTAGAACACTAAACAGAGATTGAAATATTTCAAAAATCTTGCACAATCCTGCCAAACTAAACGTCTTTAAATCAAAGGATATCATAGTTTGAGTAAAACCAAATTGCTGGTTCTGCTGACTCTTTTTGAATTTCAAGCAATGATATTTGTAAATCACATTTTTTAGGCTGTAGAGTTTGTGCATAGTGTCATTCTTTTCACTTTAAAAATAACATAAACCTCGCAAAAACAATTTGATACTTTTGATTCTTTAAGTTGCTTTTTAATGAAGTAATCATTTCAGTTGAAATCCCTTGGTATTCATTTCATTTGTGGTGTTGTGCATTCAACAAAATGATATGTAACAGACAGTGAGAAAGCTCATTCAGAATATTAATGCAGATTTCAAAGAAAAATAGCCATTGGAGTGTCAAAAGTAAGCACATAAAAGATTAGAGATGTGATAACCAGTTAATGGAACACTTTGAAATCATAAGGTCTGTTCCTGTTCAATCTCCCATTTGTTGAAGGACTGTTATTAAATTGGTAAAACCTTTCCAGCATGGCAGAACCTCGAAAGATTAGACAGTTTTTATTTGCAACCAAGCATTTCTTGCGACCAGTTTAGACAAAACTCATTTCTGTCGTAGAATATTTAGACAAAATCCTCTATTGCAGACTGGGGATCTATTTCTAGACACTGCAGTGAAAGTTGTGAAAATATCCCCAGGGAATATTAAACTGTGTCTCCAAATATATACTTTAGCCACGAAAGTTTGCATGTGCACGGGCAGGGCAGACTATAAATAAGGCTCTCATATAGACATGTAGAAAGCAAAAACATGCAATATTGAAATACATCGATTATTAGAAAATGAAATCCATGAAGAAATAAATTGTGAATATCAAGTCTCTCATAAAAACACAGTTTATTAAATTGAGAATGTCTAAGCACAAAACAACAGCAGACTTTTTCGATGCAGTTTGAAGACTTATCAAGAAGAGGTAGCTTTTTGAAAGAATGTATGCCTTTAAAGCAAAGAAACTTGAGTACATTGCTAGCTCGGCATGGATTGTTGTCGAGGCAAGTCCTAGTTCGCCTGTGGAGGAACTCACAGACTCACAGTTCTCTCTATATCATTATTTTAGTGATGTTCATAGTCACAGAATTTTAGCCTTTGGCAGAATTGAAAAACAGGAAACAACTGTTGGTTCTCCCTGAACATCTCGTCCAAATTTCAGTGAATGTTGGATACAGGGCAAGATTGCAACAAGTTGTTAAATAAGTACACAACATAGAGGACACAAGATTTAAAAGTTGTGGAAGAGGGCAAGCAAGTCCATAGCATATCAGCTTGACCAGATTTTAGGCTTTGTGTTTATCAAAGCTCTTCCATGATAGCTAAAATGCTTCCTGGATGATAATAAATATTAAGCCATGGTATTTGCATTTGCTTCCTTTGGCTTTACCCAAAAAACCATACGACAAATATATTCAAGATAAAAATATTTATTTTTCCAAGTTAGTGCATACAAGAAATTAGAAAATAAGAGTACCTATACTTAGTACTGCACTTTCCCAATCTTCAATTTTGATCCAATTTCCCTTGCTTGAAGTTGCCTGTATTAAAGTTTATGAACATTTAGCCTTCCAAAATTAAAACAGAAACAGAGATAAAACATCAATTTGTGACTAGAAGACAATAAATTAAGATCATGAATAAAGTTTATAACTAGACATCCTTGTCTTTCTGTGACTTCATTGAGCTTTATTTTTTGTATTTTTATTATTGATTAATCATTAATGGATTATGTAATGTCCCAAAATGAAGTCAAAACAAATTAAGTAATTGTTAACACATACTGTTAATTACTGCAAAATGAGTATTTGCCTATGTTACCGGGGGCCTCGAACCCGTTGCAAAATGAGTATTCGGCGAACCCTGGGTGTGCTGGGCACGCACCCTGTGCGTACCCAGCACGAACCCACACGTACCCAGCACGAACCCAGGCGAACCCGGGCGAACCCACGGGCCAAGTCAAAAAAAAATGGGCCCAAACATGATTAAAAAACATTTTTTTTAAAAAAAATTTCCCCCTAACCCTAAAATGGCTAGTGGCTTTGCACAGAAGTAGTCTTTTGTGAGCGGTAGATTAATCTTGGTTTGCACAAAAAGTTTGGAGTGGCAGTATGAGGCTAGTGGCTTTGCACAGAAGTAGTCTTTTGTGATGTATAACACAGAGGGTGAATGAATACAGGAATTCTAATTTGCTAAGAGCTGCACAGAAGC
Organism: Sequoia sempervirens; assembly: GCA_007258455.2. NCBI lineage: Eukaryota > Viridiplantae > Streptophyta > Pinopsida > Cupressales > Cupressaceae > Sequoia > Sequoia sempervirens. The sequence continues at coordinate 27,543 of VDFB02050127.1, read as the reverse complement.
TCTGTTTTTAGCATAAACAGAAGAGGAGGAGCATTCAAGCTGAAGCAGCCCTGGTTTGAAGATTTCTGTGGATGTTGTTCTAATCCGGTCAAGTGCAAAAGTTCTGCATTCAAATCCAAAGCAGAAGCTCACCTAAAAATTCTGAATAACAAGAGAATTTCTAGGCTCATTAGAGGTGAATCTAGTGGCATATTGACAGGGATAGATGAAACAGCATATATCTGATTAGTTAAAAAAATCAGAAATAAAGAGTGAGACAGATCATGTTAATGCCTATAAGTAACCTTGAATTTTGACAGAATAAGTAGTGCAATAGAGAAGAACTAGGTTAAATGACCCTTAAATACCAATTCCAAAAATGATAATTTGACAAAATTTTCAGGAAGTTCAAATAAATATAGAAATTTGGAGAACCATGAAAAACAAAGAATGCTGAGAATCAAATATTCAAAATGTAATATCTTTTTTCTAAAAATACCTTTGGTTAAGAGACCTGAGACCTGAAAAACTTGTTGGCAAGATCTGTTAGAATTGGCTTTTAATATTTATCTTTGGCATTTGGCATTGATCAATGATCAAGTATCATACTATGAAATGATTTAGTTTTACAATTCTCTATATTTCTCTTATTTTTTTGTATATATAATACATATATATAGATTTATAATATATTAAATTATTAATATATATATATACACGTACCCATACGTACCCAAACCCCTAAAAAAAATTTGCCCGTACCCACGTACCGGGTTCTCGTACCCGAACCCGTCCCCGAACCCAAACCGGTAACTTAGGTATTTGCTTGAGTGTTATGAAGCACATACAAGATCCAACACTACTGTGGGAAATGTTAAATGTTTTCAGAAAATTTTGAAATTTGCATAGAAGATACCTTATCAAGAGTATAATCCTTCATTCTCTCGCACAATCCATCCAAGAGTTCCACTACCCTAAGTTCGCTCATTCTGAAATTTGAATGGACATCAATTAATGCTTAGTCAAGAGAATATAAGTAATACTCTATTCAAATGGCACACATATAGATAAGTCAGCATGTGCAATACCTCATTCAAATAGCTTGAGTGTAAAAATGCATGCATACACGCATGCACAAAGATATAAATAGTAAATACACATACACAACCATGCACTACACACATACACATAGACATGCACATGCAGATATACAATTCAGGTTTCCTTTTGGGAGGGGCCGAGGGGAAGGTAAAATATTATATTTATTTTAAGGAATAGTGTAGGAATGCATGGAAGAAAAAAATTCCCGCATTCACTATTTCTCCACAGATATTTGCTCAATACATTTAAGACAGAGAGACCTTTGGATCAAAACTAATAGTAACTATAGGCCTCTATAAATTTGCCAACATTATACTGCACACAACAGTTATTATAACTGTTAGTGACAGAAGCTAAAAAGGCATTCCTGAACTTCTGATTATGTACATAACTATTATCATTTGCATCAATTTTATCCCTGCTAAGCCAGTTGATAAACCAAGCCTTAAATATACAAAGATAAAACAAAAACATAATATGATAATCTATGAAGATTATTTTGAAGTGTTAGTACTATGTGACCAGAATAGGAAGGATGACTCTTCTCATTGGTAGTTCAAAGTTGCTAGATTAGATCAACTGCAGTATTCTGATGTTTGATGATCAAAGACCTGTTCTGAGGCAGAACCTTTCACAGTTGCTGCCATTGAGCTTTCTGTATGTATCATGTATGGCCTGCATTATCAGATATGAAGCCAATTCAGCCTTCTCTTGGACTATCTCACCAATCCTTCCCCTTGAATTATCAGAAAGAAGTATAGTATTAATTGACTGCAGAGTTTGTTAAAGTTAATCAATCAGCACACCCCTACCGTCAATCCTTTCATGCTCTTTGGACACCACATGTAAGAGACTTGTCAAAGCAGTTTCCATAAATGGATTATGGACCCCTTTCTCAGCAACACTTATGTTAATAATCTTACTGGCTGCAAAGATTTCAAGGATAGCAACTAGCAAGGTAGGATCAGTTCTGATGTTTTCAGCATGACTGTTAGAGGAATTCCAATTCCCTTGGGACCCTGTGCAACTCATTTGGAATTTTCTGTTCTAGGAGTGGCATTCCTCAGAACAAAGTGAAAGGCTTGAGGCTGCACATATGGAGAAAGGCCAATATTTGGAGAAGCAGAGTAGGAATTCCTTGGAATATTTAACTGGCCAAGGGATTTGCTGAAATGATTGCAAACAGGGACCAATGGGGCATGGACTCTGGTATTCATTTGATAAATCTCAGTTGTGAAATAGACCTGAGCTATAAATAAATCAGTTGTGCAAACCTGAGCTAGAAAGCAGGAAGCGATAGAATCCAGGTCCTATTCTCAATAATGGAAGCATCGGCTAATATCTTGGTGAGACTGAGATTTTGACGAGGATAAAGAATTTCTTGTTGCGGCAGATCCGATTGCAGCTCACCATTAGCAGTGTACTTGGTAATAATATATTCCTCATAAATCTGGGTAGGCTGGTGGCTTTTAGCATTTTGTTCCATCTTCATGTTTGTAACTAAGGCAGATACAGATTTCTTCTTTTTTCTTTGTTGTGTTGAAGTTCTCCTCTTAAAAACCTTAAGATCTTGTTTTGAGGTCACCCCTTGTGCATTTTACCCTCCCTCATTCTCTATTTTGCTCAATCCTTCAAATCTGGGTAGGATGGTGCTTTTCAGCACTTTGCTCCATCTTTATTTTTGTAACTAGCGCAAATGCAGATTTCTTCCTCTCTCTATGTTTTGTTGAAGCTCTCCCTCTAATAGAGCTTTAGATTCTGATCTCTGTGCCTACCCCTTGTGCATTTTACCCTCATTCTCTATTTTCACTCAATCCTTCAAACCTGGCACTTCCTTAATAGTTAATATTATAGTAGCGAAAAAATGAATGTGCACTAAAGTGCCCTGACTTGGAGTTGACTGACAGATCTTGTGTAATCTTTCACGGATCAAAAACATGGATTGACTGGAGTAAAATGCTCCCACCAAAATAATTTTGTTAAAAGAACAATTAGCATGTTTAGTAACATTATGAAGGGGACTGTATGGAAAGGAACCAAAACAACACTGCATTACATTGATCCTACCATGGAGTTTACTTATAAACATTTAAAATCATTAGAAGCTCATCTGAACTCTAGAACTTCCTAATCCATTCAGCATTAGTTACTCCATTTTCGCTACTGTTTCTGAATTACCCATAATTTCATAGATCTGATCTGCTTCCCATTAGTTAAACAATGGGATAACAATTTAGTTCTTGGCAATTAAATCATGTTCCTTTGGGTTTCTCGCAGTATTAACCTTGGAAGAGTGTTGACAACAGTGTAGAACTATGTCAAATAAATTATATATGGGATTAACGTGGTTGATAATGTAACCCCTAAATTTTATTTTTTTTCAAATCTCACAATTGCCAAATGAAAGAGCTTGACATGAACACTACATTAGAGTTTGCATATTCATTGAATTTGAAACTATGGATAGAGAAGTAAAGTTCTTGCAAGTAAAGTCTGAAATAACCTTAATGTTCCTCCATAACCACTACTACATAGCAATTAAACATCATGCAAGTTTTAACAGCAGTGAACAGTGACTGTCTACAAAATAAATACCTCTGAAACATAGAAGTTACAGGTCTGAAATACAGATAACAGGTCAGCACTTGCTGCTGCTAAGAATAACAGTCCACTTATCTTCTTGAAAACCATCACCAAATCAGTCAATCATGATCTGCAATGTATTGGACATTGAATAGACAATACTGGAGCTACACTCCACCACATAGGAACATCTCTGATCTGATCTGGGAAGGGGAAAACAGTGTCAAATATGCTCAGAACTGAAACTGGGCACTAACAACACAGGGACAGCTGACTGAAACTTATCAGGTGCCTCACTAGGAATGAAAATGCAGCCACAAGTATACCCTAAAATCTCTGATTAGCACCTCCAAAACCACCTCCTGCAATCGTACGGCCAGGAATAGGGCGATTTGCTCTAGAAAATTCATAACCAGCATTTAAATTCCAAAATCACCTGCAATGGGGTCGCCCAGGCTAGGATAGACTACGGAGAAATACCCATAACCAACTTGTCTTTCGTTTGGCCTCCATGAGCAAAAAGAAGGTACAGTCTGAAGCTGGAGTAGTACGGCCAATCTTGGAAAGCCTCAAACTTGCCATATTTAAACACACCAAAATATTTAAACTTACTGATTCAAAATACCCTAAAAATCTTCATCTTCTTCAAACCCAAATAACCAAACCAAGCCAAAATCACTATCAATATCAAACGAATGGCATCAACCAGCTAGGGTGGATATTTCACCACCAAAACCAGCAACCAAGAAGAGGGTTTTTGTCCGCAACCAGCAAATGTACAAATCTGGAATCAATCCAGCAACATCTCCTTAAGTTGTCAAATCATCCATATGCAAATGAGAGGTCAAACTCATATTTATAAAGTGAGGGAAAAGTTAGGGCAATTTGCATTTGAATTTGTGGGGTGTCCAACTTTTTGCCTCCAAAATTTAATTTTTTTATTTTATTTTTAAATGGCATTAAGCCCCAACTAGGCAGGATTATGAGGCATAACATTAGCCTTACAAAATGATAAATAAACTCTCTTTTAAGTGTCGAACAAGGAGAAACATTGGCCCTCTTTTAAAAACTATGTCACCTTACTAGACCAAGGGGTACACTTCAAGAACCCACGCCCCCCCTCACTTAAGCTATAAAGCAACATTATAAAACCTAAGTGGCAATAAATCAAATATCAATCCAACCATCGAGAGAACTCACCACTGCCAAAAATAGAAAGCGTTGCACTGAGCTACTGGATGAATGGAGCCAAGACCAAGTACTATTAATAGCACTTACCAAAAATAGTGAGTCCAATCTCCCAATCCAACTAAATCGGCGACCAACTAAAACTTACTAAAAATAGTAAGTTACTAAAAATAGCAACTATGATGGAAAGGACCTAGAAAAAACCCACAAAAGCTCATTGGTAACATCAATTTACTTCTCTAAACATGCTGACACAAACCCAAAAAGTTAGTGACAATTGCACTATTGGAGACCCCGAAAATGGGGACATTACAGTCCGCCCTTCCCAAAGATTGCTTGTCCTCAAGCAATGTTAATACAACCCCACAATCATCAAACTGATCCAAACTGAAAACATGAATAATCCCAGGGTCCCAAGTAAACCTAGGAGATCTGTAGCACCATCCTCTCAAAGCACTGTCCTACAAAGTGTTACCACAAGAGCCCTCTTGATAATCACTGGTAAGAAGAGCAATCAAATACTGCACAAACTTAGTCATCTCCTCAAGGAATGGCTCTTTGAAAGAACCAAACTAAAATACCATAGAAGTAAACTCCAATATGCCAACACTAGCTCCCTCATCCCTAACAACTGTTGAACTGCAAACCAATGTGATCCCAGGGTTCCAAGTCAGTCTCAAAAAAGAGTCACCATGCTGATGTTGCGCCACTCTAATCATAACAGTCAAACCATCATGCCCAAGCTATGCTCCCCTATCCTGGAACCCCCAAAAGTAAACATCATCAAAGCCCATAGTGAAGGCTAAATCTGCCTTGTATTAGTTTTTAGTATCTTTCATGCTTTTTGTAGTTAGTTCAAGACAATTTACATGTCTTTTTCGAAATTGTAAATACATATAACAACAATGAAGTCCTTCAAAAATTTTGGACTCCAATGTTGAATAAGTCAAAAGTAGTTATTTATTTCCTAGATTAGCTCTTTTGCTCTAATCTATAAATATGAGAGAGCTCTTTTGTAATTTTTACCTTTAATCTTATGCAACGAGGTGCTGCCCAAATTGTGACTCAACTTTGAGACTTTGTGTTCAAATTGCAAGATCAATTCCAATTAATAAATGAGGTGAATTTTGATATCAACCTTTGTTTTGAATCAAATTTGTATGAGTGAGAATGTTCTTATGTCATTCTTGCTGATTTCTCTTGTGTTGATTGAATAAGCGGTGTTTCATTATTATGATTGGAAGGACATTCAAGATAAGTTATATAAACTTTGTGTTATATTGTTTACTTGAAAATGTGTGTGCTGTTAATATCTCTTGGTGAAGGATTGTCAAGACTTTGAGCTTGGAGTTATTCACTTTGTACATGAATCTATTTGGTGAAGTGGGTTGACAGACTTTGTGCTCCAACTTACGTCATTGGTTACTACTGAACTCTCATTGAACACAGCGGAAAGACTTTGTGCTCTGTGTGTCTTCCGATTACTTATCACATAGTTATACTGGTACTGTTTGATTACTCTTATGTTTAATCAAGATATTCGAGATTACAACTTAGGTTAATATTAGAAGTGTAGAAGCATTGTTGAATATTACCCTAAAACATTGTAAACATCTTTTCTGAAAGAAGAGAATATGATGAATGTAACACACCCCCCACATGGTTAAAGTTAGTGTAAATACCTTTAGCTTAGCATAGTTTACTTTTGTTTCAATAAGTAGTAAGAAGGGAGCCTCCCCTTTCTGAGAGGAGAGATTTATCTCATCATAACTGTGGCTGAAATCACTATTTCATAATCTGTAAAGGGATTACAAAATATTCACCCAACACTTCCTTTGTCATATAATTTCCTTTTCACACTCTTCATAAAGTTATTTTTGACATTGTTCTAGAAATTGCAAGCAATGTTAACTCACAAATATGAACCAGGTGATTCCTGTTTTGTAATTTATGATGTTTGCTCAACAAAGGAAAACTATCTTTTTAATGAATTTCTTAAGCTTGAGGATTTTGAGATCCTAGAGGCCAACTTGGATAGCCATGAGGTTGAACGAATTAGGAAAGGCTCTAAACCAAGAGCTTCATCATCAAGACATGCAGCCCTCTAGCATAGCTCTATCTGTAGTAGCAAGAATCATTGGCTACGTTTGAATTTTTTGGAACTTTGTACTTAGTTTATAAGTTGACTTTGTTCAAACTATATTGTAATTGAAATTTTATCAAATGTAACCATCTAGTTATTATTTATGGAATATGAAGCATGCTTTGTGCAATGCAATGTAATCAGCAATATGAATATCAACAACAAAATCCTATTTTCTACAATTCATGGGTTAAACTCTCTATTTGATTTGCTCTTTGTATCTCTATGCTATAGAGATGCCCTTAAATTTTAAAAAAAAATAGTCCTTTTCTCTTTTTCTACGATTTTTACGTCTTTTATAAATCTGATTTTTCCTTGATTTTTTCCCGATTTTTTTAAAAAAACTTATACTTTTGGTTTGCCAATTTTTTCCCCAAACGATTTTTGCGGCTATGGTTATTCCCATCCTCTGCAACTCATGCCAATATTCTCTTGGTAGCGATGAAAGCCTGACACATACGGGTACCATATCGAGTAGCTCATTTGTAGGGTTGAAAGCAAATGACCAGTGCTTCCTTGAGTACCCAAAGTTCCTCATGAACAAAGGGCCTCCTTGAAATGCATCATCTTGTTCCTATTTAGAATAAAATACAGCCATGAAGTAGTACACTAGTGAGTCTAATGGATTCCAATTTTCTTGTACCCAACCTCTAAAAGCATTTTAGGTCCTCAATATGTACCCATAAATCTGCATGGTAGAATATTTTCATTAAATAGCCATAAGCTTATTTCCCATTTCACAAATGGAGAAAGAGACTTTTGGGGGGTGTCCATTTTCAGATAACATCTATTTTCTTTCTTTATGAAAAAGTTGGACCTCAATAAGAATCGATGGGGCATGATATTGTAGAAATTTTTGTAATTCTTCTTTATAGATTGGAGCTGTTTCATAAGAGGCTAATTTTCTATGGTTGAGACACTTGATTTGTATTTGTTTCATTGGATCTTGTATTACTGTAATCTAAATTTGTAATGTCCCCATTTTTAGCACTGCACTTTTCAGTGATTGATGGCTTATCCCCGGGGTGCTGTCGGCTAGTCAGAGGAAGAATTAGGGTTTCCAATTGTTTGGTGGGTTCTCTTGAAGATTCAAGGTTTTGCTTGTTGGAGTTTGGTTGTTTGGATTCTGGATTCCTTCTGGGTTTTCAGAGAGCTTCGCAGAGGTATGACATGCAACTGCGTCGAGCAACCTTTCCGGACTTACTATTTTTAGTAAGTAATGACGGCTACATCTCGGAGTTTTGCATTGCGGATTGCGGATTCTTTCTGGGTTTTCAGAAAGCTTCGCAATGGTATCGCATGCACTTTGATCCGAGCAACTTTCTGAATTTACTATTTTTAGTAAATTCTATTTCTGGCAGTGGTCCTGTTGGCTTCAGCTCAGTTGGCCTCCTTTTGCAGTCAGTTCAGTTCGTATGGTTGTTTTGGCCTCTTGATGCTTTTTCTGGAGAGATAAGTATTTTAATTAAAATAATGATATATTTTAATATTATAACCCCTTGGCCTAGCTTCATGACTTTAAATTGTTCTAAAAAAGGGGACCTCATGGGTGGACGCATCATCAGGAAATATTTTTATATTTCTAAAGTCATTAATTGCTTAAGAGAAATTGGACGCCTACCTTTGGAGAAGTTTATGTTTTATTTTAAAGTGATTTTTATCACTAAAGAAAAGGTACGCCATCTTGAAGGAAGACTTGGTCAAGTCAAAACCCTAAAAGCATCTTATGGAGTGGGCGCACCTTCTAGAAGCATCTGGAAGTGTCTCCTCAAAATTATAAAAGGGAGCCTTGGGTCTTCATTTGATTATCGGATATCTTGAGTAAGGTTATGCTGCCGAAATGGTGCTGGACTGCTTCGAGGAATGAATGCCTCCTAGCCTTGGCTCGACTTCGTGCTTGAGAGATAGCACCTAGTGGAGAGGTTTGCTTATTGAGTGGATTCTGTAGTGAGTTTTGCATTGTAGCCATTGAGTTTTGCATTGTAGATGTTGTCTAAACATTGTAATTCAGTTATTTGCAAATTAATCTAAAATCTGGAGTTGCTGGAGTGTGTTGCAGATTGAAGTTTTGACTCATAACTCCTTGTGTGATTTTATTCTGGTTCTGGGTAGTTTACCCATGCATTTGCTAGTTAAAGGCGCCCCTCTCTGAGAAGTTTGGGATTTTTTAATGAAGTCATTTATTTTATAGAGCAAAATCGCCCTTCCCTTGCAGCCGTACCATTTTGTACTTGCATTGGGATTCGTGCAAAAATAAACATAACAGATTGGAGTCATTTCTTGTTTCTTACTTGGGCGCCATCATGTTAGGAAGATAATGCATCTGGTTTGAGGTCATTAGGCTGAGTATTGAATGAGTTGTGAGCAATTTAGTGGATTCTAGGGTTGTTGGTTATGCATATTAAGCTGTTGTTCTGTCATATCAGCTTGTGTAAAGTCTATCATTTGAGTTGGGTTTGGGTTGAAGGTCTTTGTGATCATTGAGGAGACATTATACTATATTGCAGCTTGGTTGGACTTTCTTATTCTATGTATCTGGCAGGCAAATCTCTAATTATTGTAAGTTGAACAGTAGTACTGTCAGCAATCTTACTTCTTCTCTTTATTGCATTGTAATACTTAGCATCTCCGTCATATGGTAGCTCCAATTCCATCTCGGGTTGGATAGCACATTCTTGACGTCGAGTTACTTCAGCATAATAGTTGGTAGGGATCCTCTGACCACATGCTCGTCGTTCTCCGACGCATTCTTGGTTAGAGTTCTTTTGTATCAGCATTGCATTAAGACCCTCTGACCATATGCTCGTCGTCATCTGGCGCATTCTTGGTTAGAGTTCCTTTATCAGTATTGCATTAAGACCCTCTGACCATATGCTCGTCGTCATCCAGCGCATTCTTGGTTAGAGTTCCTTTATTAGCATTGCATTGAGATCCTCTGACCATATGTTCACACCTTGCCCAACTCGGGATCCCGGTGTACATTCTTGGTTACAGTTGAATTCCGCAACGTTTGGTTTAAGTGCTAACCCTAACGATTGTGTATTGCTCTGCTCGTTGTAATTGAAAAATTGAAAAAATTGGTTCGGTATATTTCAGTGGTATCAGAGCCAAGATCCTGCCATCCTGTGCCCAACAAGGTTTAGTTGACAGTCGAATGATAGAGAAAACAGTTTCTACACCAAAGAACAGAACAGAGTTCGGTTCAATTTAGAAGTGGCAGTTAAGCATGGCTAACAAAGAAGAGATGGAACTAGAAAAGACGCTTTTTATGGCTGGGGAAAGACTTGGCAAAGAATTTCAGTCTAGGGAAGATGAAGAGAATAATCTTCAAATGTTGGAACAATGTTTGAAACAGGTGAAGCAGTCACCTTCTTATTGGATGCAGTTGGCAATGACACCTGCAATGACCTTTTTAAAACAGCCCTATTGGTTGGGACATCCAGATGAAGAAACCAAGCTGTTGGTTTCTTCTTGCTTCATGGAGATGATGAGAATTACGGCTCCCCTGACACCCTATGATGATGAAACCATGAAAATCCTTCTGAATATGATTGTGGAGAGTTTTCAAGACCTAGATGAAACGGGAAATAAATCGTTTTCAAGAAGAGTTGCTATATTGAAGACATTTTCAGAAATTAGAGCTTTCCACCTTTTGATAGATTTAGAGATGGAAGTTTAGATCTATCGTTTGTTTAATTATCTCTTCTCTTCAACTTGGAGTGAGCAGGAAGAGGATGTTCTTGCAGCCGTGAAGAATATTCTCGTTCTCACCATTAATGAGGTTGATGAAATTCTACCTAGTGTCCAATCCTTCCTCTTGGACACATATGAACATGAAGAAAAGGATTCTCCTATTGCTGCTATGCTAATTAAGGAATTGTTTTATCAATGTGAGGAGAAATTGAAACCACTTTTGGAGAAATTAGAGCAAGATACAAGAAAGATTAGTGGTCCTGATGATGGAGATAATTCCAAAGAGTCCAAACAAGATTCATATTGAAGATTTGGTAAATAAGGATTTTCTTCATGTTGCTGCCCCAACTTCTCAAGAAGTTCCACATGAAGAAATCAATGGCATACTCCCTCATAAAGAAGATAACGATAGTGAAGTTTTCAAAACAACAAGCATTGAAGATTCTTCAATCCACTATGGTGGTGACATTGGGTTTGAGCAGCAAACTGAGCCATTGGAGAGAAATAATTTTGATGTTATCAGCTTAAGTTATTTGGGAGTTGACTTATTTAAGGAGTCATCACTTCAGGGGGAGCATGATAAGCTTTTTCCTATTGGTCATCCTAATCAACCCACTAGCATTTGGGATCCGGGTGTGTTGGCACGAAGGTATGAAAGAGAACCTTTGTGGGATGAATTTCCCTTTGATCCTGATGAAGAACAAAAATCAGATTGCATTGCAAACTATGAGGTAGGCATTGAAAAGGAAGTTGTCTTTGAAGAAGAAGAGTGTTCAATGAAGCTCCATAATGACCTCTTTGAAGTGGTTGCAGCCACTAAAGAAGAAAATGTTTCTACGGAAACTTTCCGAACAGCGGATGATTATGATCCATTGAGCAAGTTGGATGCTGCTATAATGTTTGATCAAGGAGACAGTGATGAAGAAGAAGAGCTAGAAGACCATATGGCTCTTGAAGAGGAAAGAGTTAAAGAGGTTTACAAACAAAAGTCTGATTTTTCCATTCAAGAAGCTGATTGCAAACATAGAGTCGAAGAAATCATGGAGAATGATCATCTCCATGGCATTGAGCACTATCCGCATGTTGGTGGTAAAGTACCAGGATGTTGGAACAGCATTGATGGCAGCAAAGACAAGGGACCAGGTTCTGATTTTCAGTTGCAACCTATCAGCAGTTCACCATCTTCGCACTCTTATGAGTGGGAAGATCAATTCAAGGTGTCCTTTGACAAAGAAGTGCAAGCTCTTTCCCTGTTTGATCGCACTCATAGCTTGGTTGAAGAGCTTTACTGGAAGGCTCAGCTTGATGAGAAACGTAGAGGAGTGACAAATGAAGTTGCTCTTCCCAATTTGCAACTTATCAGAGATTCTTTGGAGACCTTGAAGTCCGAGTACGTGTACTCGATTGAAGAACGAGATCATGCCTTGGAAGTTGCAAAGAAGACCATTTGTGCTTTTCATGAAAAGGAGGGTATGATTGATGAGCTCATTCTGGAGCTCGAAACAACAAAGGACATGTTGGGAAAAACTCAGTTGGCTCTAACGAAGGTTGAAGACCAGTTTGCTGACTTCAAACTCTTATGGAACAAGAGGGTGCACAAAGAGCTAAATAAATCAAGCAAGTGATTGGAGAGCTTGATTATCTTCAAGAGGAGTTTGATCTTGAAAGCATCTCAAGAAAATCAGAAGTTGCATGTGCTGGTTTGAAGCAGCAAGATGAAAGGAATGACTTTCAAGTTTTTGACAATCCTCTCTTTGAAGAAGGTGATGAGGGAGATTATGACAATTCTCTCTATGAGATGGAAGATGAAATGGAGAATGAGACTGAGCATGGTTTCCAGTGCTTGGATGCTTTGATATCACTCCAGGAGGAAGTGCCACATCTGTTGATTAGTAATGAATGCATAAGTGGGCTCGAGGGGGAAGATTCCACTTGGGAAGTGTCGAAGCAAGGTAATCTCAACATCTATGACATCAAGATGTTGATGAGACAAGTCTTGGTAGCTGTGGGTAACTTCATTACAGCAACAAGGAGTGAAGATTTCAGACCTACTATCCAGAAGGCATGGAAGAAAAGGGGACTAGAACTTGGTGGTTGCATTCTTGATAATCCCTCCCTTGGGTGGAGTGATGTCTTGGATCATACTAGCCAGTTTTGGGACTTGAATTTGAAGCCACTCTATGTGTCATACTCCATTGTTGTTGAAGCTTTCATGGTTAAGCTTCAAGGATTCACTAGGTGGGACATCAGTTTTAAGAGAATGCACTTGATTCTCACTAGCACTTGGGAGTGCGTTGAGATTTCTTTTCATTATGTTGAAAATCACTTTCAGTTGGGTATCCATGCTTGGGATTCTCAACATAGGTTGATGGAGCTTATTACATATGGAAAGGACTTTTGGAGGGATAAGGATCAAATTTCCAGTTTTGTTGATATTGTTCCCTTCTTTTCCAGCCACTTGATGGTTTCGTTTGTTCATCAACAAATGGATTGGAGAGAAATTTTGAGTATGGGTTGGAGAGATGAACGATCGGTTGCTCTTGGGAATGACTCTCGGTTAAGACAAGGGCAGATTTTGAGACACGAGCTTGCTGGTTGGAGGCAGACTGTCATGTCCCCTTCCTAGTCAGCACAGCTGGTGACAAGGTTAGCCTATCATTTCGATCCTCGTAGGCTGACAGGAGTGTGCAGAGGATCATTTGGGGCCGTTGCTCAGTGTTTGGTAGCTCCAGTTTGCAGTTGTATCAGGTTGGGCCTTCGCAGAATCTTCCAGTGAGCATTTTCAGGAAACTTTCTATTTTTAGAAAGTTATGTCAGGCGGAAGCTGCTATTTCGGGCAGGGCACCTGGTTCAGCCATTCAGCTCAGAATCGACCCAGTTCAGCAGTTGGTTGATTGGACGGAGAAATAAGGAGTATTTAATGGATTATTAAATATTTAATATTTTGACTTTATAATAAAGTCACTATATTGAAATATTTAAATATTTAATTATTTGGCTTAATTATAAAGTATTTATTATACTTTATAATAAATTATTAAAATGTGACTTAATGAGTATTTTATATTCATTAAAAGTGGACGCCAATAATTAATGTCTTCTCCTAAGTCTAAAAGGCATATTAAATCATTTAATTTAAATGATTATTAAAAAAGGAGTTGGGTCGAATTTCTTCACAGGCAATATATACCTTCTCAAGGCAAAATCGAACTATCCTGTTTATTATTCAATTTTGTCTTTATTGCTCTGAGCATTGGAGTTTGCAAACCCTAGGGTTTCTGGCAGACGATCGTTTCTGGAGAACGGAAACTCTTCAGAGATCAGGCAGACTGAGGCTATGCAATACCAGCTGAAGCTTGCACTTGGTGATTTCATCCAGAGATCACAGTTTGGATTATTGAGCTATTTATTCAGAGATTAACAGAGAAAATCATCTTCCTTTTGAGGCGACTTTCAGCAGAGGAATCTATTCAATGATCTGGCATCTTTTTCTTGGGATCCGTACCATTCTAGTTGCTGTTGCAGACAGGCCGTACTTCTGTACCTGCAGGCCGTACTTTATTTCTTCAGAGATTCTCTTCCTGCTTTCAGATCCTGGCTCTCAGTTCTAGGCGCTGGCTTTTCTTGAGCATTGTCTAGAGATCTTGCATTGTGTTTCAGAAGCTGGAGATTCATTCTTATTTCTGGCCGTACCATACTGCATTTATGACAGCCGCCACCAGGTTCTTTTGAAATTAATTCATTTTCTGTTCATTTATCAACTTTTCATCACTGTAAAAGTTCTATAAAAATAATGGAATAGTGCGCCCTTGTTCTCTGGTTTATTTGAGATTAATCTGTGAAGATTTGGAATTTATGTGAATTTATTATCATTTTTTGAGAAAATCGCACCTTTTAGAATTTGCCTGAAAACCTTCAAAAATACAAAAAAACGAAAATTTGCAAAAACAAACAAAAATCAATTAAGGTTTCAATTTGAGAACCACCAGGGTTCTGACACAGACCAGCCACCTTACATGTGGAGTTACTTTCATTCAGGAGAGTGGGTTCTTCACTTTCGGTCTAAGAGGTGGTAGTTTTCAGTTGGAGGTTGCTCTAGTGTATTTTCCGGCCACTTTGGAGGTGTTATCTTGCAACTCAATGCTCATCTCATATACTCACACTTGGAAATTCCATTGTTGCTGCTGTTTTTCCTTCTGTGAAGTACTAAAATCAGATTGCACTTCGCTGACTTCAGCCTTGAACAGTAGAGATTATTTGTTCCTTCACACTTACCCTATTCCCAGAGTTCACCTTATGGAGGTTTGTGAAGCAAATCTTGATAGTTTCTTTACTATACTGGTTCGGGACAGCGAACTTCCACATGCTCTGGCTTTTCATTCTGAGACTTTTGGAGTTGGAACTGTAAGAGTGATTAGAAGTCTTCTTGGTGGTGTCAGTATAATTCAGTCGGTGCATAGTAGCTCCATGAGGAGACGTGAGTATGAGTTTGTTGAGCTCTTGCAAAGGATTGTTTTCCTCTTTACAAGAAGGTTTGAAGATGTCACATTTGCCATCAGGGCTTCGTTTGTTACCATGTGGAGGTATGCTGAGGAAATTGATTTTGAGTTGAGTAGCCTATCTTTCTTCTTGTTTAGAATTGTGGTCGACAGTGGTATGGTTGCTACTGTTGACTCTGGGCATCCTAGACATGAGACGTTGCATGATACTGATCTTAGTCCTTTAAGATCTTTCAGTTTGAGTATCATGGATGGTAACACTTTCGGGTTACAAGGAAGGTTAGTGCAGCATTGGCGTGATGTTTTCACTAATGTGATTAGAGTGGTGCAGCATCAGCATGGTGGGTCTTTCCTGAGACGGACTTGGGAACCTGGAATCATACTTGTTTTGGTATGGATCAGTCTTAATTTTTCTGGAGTTGTGGTAGTATTGCTTGAGGACAGGCAATTTTGGGAAGGGCGGACTGTAATGTCCCCATTTTTAGCACTGCACTTTTCAGTGATTGATGGCTTATCCCCGGGGTGCTGTCGGCTAGTCAGAGGCAGAATTAGGGTTTCCAACTGTTTGGTGGGTTCTCTTGAAGATTCAAGGTTTTGCTTGTTGGAGTTTGGCTGTTTGGATTCTGGATTCCTTCTGGGTTTTCAGAGAGCTTCGCAGAGGTATGACATGCAACTACGTCGAGCAACCTTTCCGGACTTACTATTTTTAGTAAGTAATGACGGCTACATCTCGGAGTTTTGGATTGCGGATTGCGGATTCTTTCTGGGTTTTCAGAAAGCTTCGCAATGGTATCGCATGCACTTTGATCCGAACAACTTTCCGAATTTACTATTTTTAGTAAATTCTATTTCTGGCAGTGGTCCTGTTGGCTTCAGTTCAGTTGGCCTCCTTTTGCAGTCAGTTCAGTTCGTATGGTTGTTTTGGCCTCTTGATGCTTTTTCTGGAGAGATAAGTATTTTAATTAAAATAATGATATATTTTAATATTATAACCCCTTGGCCTAGCTTCATGACTTTAAATTGTTCTGAAAAAGGGGACCTCATGGGTGGACGCATCATCAGGAAATATTTTTATATTTCTAAAGTCATTAATTGCTTAAGAGAAATTGGACGCCTACCTTTGGAGAAGTTTATGTTTTATTTTAAAGTGATTTTTATCACTAAAGAAAAGGTACGCCATCTTGAAGGAAGACTTGGTCAAGTCAAAACCCTAAAAGCATCTTGTGGAGTGGGCGCACCTTCTAGAAGCATCTGGAAGTGTCTCCTCAAAATTATAAAAGGGAGCCTTGGGTCTTCATTTGATTATCGGATATCTTGAGTAATGTTATGCTGCCGAAATGGTGCTGGACTGCTTCGAGGAATGAATGCCTCCTAGCCTTGGCTCGACTTCGTGCTTGAGAGATAGCACCTAGTGGAGAGGTTTGCTTATTGAGTGGATTCTGTAGTGAGTTTTGCATTGTAGCCATTGAGTTTTGCATTGTAGTTGTTGTCTAAACATTGTAATTCAGTTATTTGCAAATTAATCTAAAATCTGGAGTTGCTGGAGTGTGTTGCAGATTGAAGTTTTGACTCATAACTCCTTGTGTGATTTTATTCTGGTTCTGGGTAGTTTACCCATGCATTTGCTAGTTAAAGGCGCCCCTCTCTGAGAAGTTTGGGATTTTTTAATGAAGTCATTTATTTTATAGAGCAAAATCGCCCTTCCCTTGCAGCCATACCATTCTGTACTTGCATTGGGATTCGTGCAAAAATAAACACAGCAGATTGGAGTCATTTCTTGTTTCTTACTTGGGCGCCATCATGTTAGGAAGATAATGCATCTGGTTTGAGGTCATTAGGCTGAGTATTGAATGAGTTGTGAGCAATTTAGTGGATTCTAGGGTTGTTGGTTATGCATATTAAGCTGTTGTTCTGTCATATCAGCTTGTGTAAAGTCTATCATTTGAGTTGGGTTTGGGTTGAAGGTCTTTGTGATCATTGAGGAGACATTATACTATATTGCAGCTTGGTTGGACTTTCTTATTCTATGTATCTGGCAGGCAAATCTCTAATTATTGTAAGTTGAACAGTAGTACTGTCAGCAATCTTACTTCTTCTCTTTATTGCATTGTAATACTTAGCATCTCCGTCATATGGTAGCTCCAATTCCATCTCGGGTTGGATAGCACATTCTTGACGTCGAGTTACTTCAGCATAATAGTTGGTAGGGATCCTCTGACCACATGCTCGTCGTTCTCCGACGCATTCTTGGTTAGAGTTCTTTTGTATCAGCATTGCATTAAGACCCTCTGACCATATGCTCGTCATCATCCGGTGCATTCTTGGTTAGAGTTCCTTTATCAATATTGCATTAAGACCCTCTGACCATATGCTCGTCGTCATCCGGCGCATTCTTGGTTAGAGTTCCTTTATCAGCATTGCATTGAGATCCTCTGACCATATGTTCACACCTTGCCCAACTCGGGATCCTGGTGTACATTCTTGGTTATAGTTGAATTCCGCAACGTTTGGTTTAAGTGCTAACCCTAACGATTGTGTATTGCTCTGCTCGTTGTAATTTAAAAATTGAAAAAATTGGTTCGGTATATTTCAAAGTTGGTTTCCAAAAGGGTTGGATAGACAAGAAGAAGCCATGAACCCTTCAAATGGAATCTATATGGAATCTACTCAGCCTTTGGCTGCTATTGACAGATATTTTCTGGCTTGGTGAGGATTTTGGTTGTAAGTGAAGAGGGAAGATGCACATGGTTGGGAAAAAATTCATATATCTCTCTAATGCATTGACAAATCTTCCTTCTCATTTAAGGCTAGAACAAATAAGAAAATAAACAGTTCTTGAGTTATTAAGAGGAACAAATGAAAAAGCACATGCAAACATATTGCCAAATATGCTAATGGTAAAGGAAGACAAACATAGATAAACTTCTGCAGTTAATTCACAATGATCAGGCTTGAACCTCCTCATTTTTTGTCTCTTTGGATGAAGGTGCTTGTGTTCTCTTCTTCCTGGATGTTTCTTTTAAAAGATTTCTAATGGCCTCATATCTTTGTCCTTCCTTTAGGTCAGGTTTGGTTTCTCCATTTTTCTGACAGAGTAGATAAGGGGATTTGCTCCACCAAAGAGTATGGTACCCAGATGATCTATTCTGATTCCTATTGGAAGCAGGACAGTGGCAAACCTCCTTGGGTTTTCCCTCTTCTTGCCTTAATAATGGCTCTTGCCATTTGGAAGTCTCAATGCTCCAAAATGTTTCTGTTCTTTTTAATAAATGACTCCTTTTGGCCAAAATTAAAATAAAGGAAGACAAGCATGAACAATAAATGAGCTTAGAGAATATAAAAGATAGAGAAACGACTAACTAATATTCTTCATATTTGAGAGCAGAAGGTTGAATTACACATATTAATAAAATAATGTAACTTGATTCAACAGTGCCACGAGATGAAGAACCAGCCTTTAATAGGATAAAATACAAGACCTTAAACACAAAAACAATAAAAAATAATACTCATACATAACTATCAAGGCCATCCTCATATCAACCTCTAAACTTCTATTTTGTGTCTTCACAAAGTAATTTGGTTTATAATACAAATGTCAGGTTTGTCCTTACCATTTTTTTCACTAATTAACATGTTTGACCACAACTTGTAATAATTAAATGTCAAACTAGCATGAAAGTTACTTCATACCAAAGCAAGAATTCCTATGAATAATCAGAACTATATATGAATTTACAAGATAAGAATCCCTGAATAGAATCATCATAGCTGTAGTACTGTTGTAGGGTGATAACTGTTAAACACTTTAGTCACTTAAGAAGTTAAATCATACAAGAAATCCATTGTTGTCAGATGTACAGGTCAACTTTCAAACAACTAGCTACATAACACACCAAAGAAGAAATTAGGATTAGGTAGATAATCCAAACACTTAGTATGTAAACTACAATCTTATCAGTATGTAATCTTATTATTTTGAAATTGTACCTTCTCAGGATATTTCATGCAAAGCATCCTTCTCGTGAAACATTACATGATACGACTTTATTCCTATTTCAAATCTACTTGAGATTGGATATTGTATCTAGTTCAACAAGAAGCACAAACGAACCACGCATTGGGAAATCATTTCTGAAAATTTTGACCTCTTTCATCACAAGAAGAAAGCAAAGAGAAGCAAAATTCACATTTCACAAATCTCCACATGCCAAATAACAGAACTAATGCCTCTCATCAATATTATTGTAAAATAAGGCCCTTCCAAGCTTGAAAAGATACTTGTAATCAATCAATTTCCCCTCTCGTTGACCTCTCGAATCCAAACGGTGTCGCATATCCAAGTGATTTTTTGGCTTTTCCTGCCAGTGTATCATATTATATACAAGACACAAAATTAAAATCACATTAAACAGCAGATGATGGTATAAACAAAGTACTGTCGCAAGTAAAAGATGAACAATTCAATTCATTTGATACATTTTGAATATTATGATCCTATTCATAAGAAAATTATTCAATTTAACTCCATACCACACGCTACCTATTCCTCATCCAAGGAAATTAAAATACAAATCTAATGATGTGCAAACCTATTTTTCTAAATTCAAAAGCTAATCTAAAAAAACTAGTGGTTATTGCTTTTGCAAATATCACTCCACGTGAGCAATAATAAACTGGTATTCAAAGCAACCCCTAGTTAACCAGTGCCAAATTATCTAGAGAGAGCATTATATTTTGTGGCAATATATTACTCAACAAAAATAAGACGATAGTGATCACCTATAAGCAGCACAATTTTATTATCTAAGATTTTTACATATGGTGTGCTAGACTTAAAAAGATAAAAACATCCTCCTAGTCTTGAAAAGATTTTGCAAGCTTTTTTTAAGCTAAGCTTCCAACACAAGGAATTTCTAAAACCAACCAATGATGTACAAGATTTTGCAAGCTTTCTAAGATTCCAGCACAAGAAGAGGAGTTTCTTATACCAAGTTCCAACCATAAATTCACAAGAGTTTGCAAGCTTTCTAAAATTTCGGGCCTTCAGCACCATTTTGTTGAAATCAAACAGTCCCTCTGAGACCGAATTCCTTGTAATAAGTCTACATTCAACAATTTCATAGACAACTTCCACAGTTTTTTGTCTTTCTCATGCTAATACTCAAAAAAAATACCAAACATAATATAAATGTAAATCACTGCCCAAGCTTATTTTTTCTACCAGAAAAAAGTGGAGACAATCTATTTTAAAAAATATAACTTCATGTGATAAGTGCTTTTACAGAGACTGAAGATTCTGAAACTATAACAACCTACAAAGGGAAGAACCATAAACCAAAAGATTCAAACAATTTGCCTCATTATAATGAATTGAAAATAAGATGTACATGGCATTCAAACAGAAATCATAATAAAACTTACATTGGCAAGTGCGGACTCCAACTCGGCCTGCATAAGAAATCAATTTTGTTGTTTAGCATATCGTTTCAAATCAATATCACTTCCTATGCCATAATCTGTAGGTATAATTCAAACAAAATCAAGCTTCATTATACATGGTATCAAACACTGCAGTACACATCAAAAAATGAAATTCTTCAGAGGGAAAAAAATCTTATTAAAATTTTCAATAAACTCATTCCTCGCAACATTCACAATGGTCACTCACTAATGTAGTTATATCAAACAACAATTCTATGCTTTTTCCAAAGACCAACAAAGGTTTTGGTAATATTTTAATAGAAACATTAGCAGCACAAAGAAAAGAGAGAACGCATACTCAAGAGAGCGAAATCAAAAGAAGCAGCATATAAGGAATCAAATTACAGTTGGACAAGACTTGATACATCTCATACACTCTCATGTTTCAACCTGAACTACCTAGCTCAAGTAGAGGGCGAGGGTGATTATTTCTTTCTTGGATTACTCATTATGGTGATGTTGGGATGGGAGGCATGTTTTAGTCAGACTTTCAAATGATACAAACATCTGGGTTTTTACATTGCATTAAGAGATATTTAGTTTTGTATACTGAGGTGGATTCATTTGAAAATGGACGCCAAAACTTGGTCTAAACATCCTAGAAAGACCAATTGCCTTTGAAAATCATTTTCTTATCATGATAGCAAAGAAGTTAGTTTCAAGTTAATAGTAACAGTCCAACAGATAAATTATAAGAGAATCAGGACATCTACAAAGTTAAGAATCATAACAAAGCAAGCCTGAAAAGGTTACATCAAACAACTCATTGCCCTCCATCTGCATGACATTGGTTGTCCTTGCGGTTTGTGGACTAAGTTACCAGTTAAGGCTCAGGTTTGACAATTTGCCAATTTTTTCCCAGGTTTCATATGGTAGGGTTTGGCCATACAAAAGAAAAAGAAAATGGCTTATATGAATGCAACTGCAAATGGAAACTCATACAATTCATCATATTGCTCTTCATCAAGAGCATCAATGTCATCAGCTGGTTTGTTAGGACCACAAGCAATGCCAGTGCCACTACCACTAGTTGCTTTTGATTGGTGTATTGTTAGCGACTTCGAAGTCTCTTTTTAAAGTCAGTCAAGATTAGTTAGGGTCTCTTTTTAATATCTTGTTTGGTTAGTTAAGGTCTCTTTTTTATTTCTTGTTTGGTTAGTTAGGGTCTTTTTTTTATTTCTTGTGTTTTTTCATTAAAACTTTAATTTTTCAGTGTTTTTGTTAGGCAAATTCTCTCTGGGTTTTCCCAGATTTGGCCTGGGTTCTGCCGTGGGCCAAACCCAGGTCCAGGATAGAACACGGACAGGGAGCAGTATCCTGTCCAAACTGTTCCAGGTTTGGCCATGGTTTTGGCCAAGCCCGGTCACAGAGCCTGTGGGCAGATGAATCAAGGAATCTTGGGATAAGTATGAATTTATTATTTATTAAAACAAGGCAATGTTCTGGCCAACATTTCAAATTCCATGCATGTGCATCACTATTTTGGCAAACCCATTCTTCCATCAGTAAATCAACATCTGATTATACCTCACTAAGTTTGGAATGTAAAAAATTAAGATGGTTGAACATGAAATGATACCCTGTCTCACAGACAATAAGAACACATCAAACTTCTCTCGTGCCTGTTCAATGTTATAAGCAAATACAGTAATCCAACAACCTTGAGAATGCTCTAGAGTAAAGATTTTACTTAGACCCAGGTTATTAAAAATTACACCTTTCTTCCAATAAGAGAATGGAAGTTTTGTCAAATTCTTTACACTGAACTGTGTCCAACAGAAGGCCAAACTGAAGGTTGTGTAGGCATCAATATCCAAATTTCAAACTCATATATGTGAAGTACTACTCCTAATTACACAGTGTAGGCAAAAACAAACCAATACAGATGAAGCTCAAAACTATCCAAAGTGGAGATGCATATCTAGTGTAACTTGAGGTAAGGAGCAAAAGATTTTCAGCAGTAGGTAGGGCCCGTAGTACCACAGGCTAAGAGAGAGAGTCACATGCATATAAAGCTTGTCCGAGGATATATTTGAGGTCTAAAAGGGTAAAGTCAAATGGCATTAAATCTGGTGGCTCCTCTCTTGCCTGGGGTGTGCTGTGTACACTATTTTTGGGACAATGAGTGCAAACGAAACATTTCGTTCTTCATGAAATTGCATAATTAAATAACATTTTGAAAATTAGTACATATATTACCATGTGGGCTTCATTTAAGGTAAATTCTTGCAAAATGATCAAAAATGTTCCCATTGAACCTTCCTACTTGTTACAATTTTTTAATTTTCCACACTTTACCTAATGTTGCCAAGTCTTGGTATGGCTTCTATGAATGAGATTTCAATGCTGAAGCTAAGCCTGATAATACTTGTAATGAATCTGCAAATCAATTTTCAGCAATACCCAATCAAATACAGATTAACAAACATTGCCTAGGGTATTGGAGCACCTTGTAAAATACCTAAAATTGTAACCTCAATGGTAAATACGCATTCACATGTCCAAGCAGTTATAATGTGATGATGGAGTAGTGGTGCATTCCTAAATAGAGTGACTCGGATTCAAATACCCACATTGTGATAAGACAAACCACAATTTGGAGGGCATGAGCGTATGGGCTGGTTAATCCCTATAACCGATTCAGACCTGGAAATGGCTAGTCAAATGCAATAAGAGGAACTGCAGGCGAAATCTTTTCTGCTGAAACTTTTATTCATTTTAAGGTTTTACTTTTTACATTTTCCACTATTTTCCTCGTCCTGTTGAGTCCTGCCCCTGGTTACCATGTTTGAGATTTCAGCACTGAATTAAGCACAGTGAATGAATCGAATAAGTCTGGATTACAATTTTTAGCAGCACATAATAATATAAAGATCAAATAGCATGGTTCTAAGCATTATGGCACCTGGAAAAATATTTAAAACGATAACCTAATCACATTGCCCATTCACATATCCAAGGGCTAGTGGTGTGATGGTGAAGTATTACATTTATAAATAGAGTGGCCCAAGTTGAAAACCCCACATTACAATAACGTGATCCACCTCATCCTTAGAACCGATCCAGGCCCTGTAATTTTCTGAATTACTCATAACAAAGAATAAAATAATGCCCATTAATACTATCCACTTGATCTTGAATTTAGCAATATTCAGTGGCGTTCCTAATTACTCCTAACCAAAAAATTATGCTATACCAATACTATCCAGTTGATCTTGAATTTAGCAATATCCTACGAAAAAACCATTGATAGCATTGCTGTCGACCTCCAAATATATAAAACAGTTTTCAAATCCTGCAACCGGTCTGCGATGATGTTCCCAATTACCCATAAACCCACAAGCAAACAAACAAACAAGAAAATCTCATTTACATAATCCACGTTTTGTTAAATTAAGCATGTATCCTACAAATTTCCATTTCGTTTGACATCATTGATATAGAAATGCAAAAATATGTCAAATAGTCTTCTACAGAACACTGCATAGCTACTGGTAATTTCAGGCCTCTGAAAGCACGTATTTGGGTTTGTAGCCCAACTAATCGACAAATCCCCATACAAATACCGCCTACAATGTATCAATTCTTTGTCGAAAAAGGGAACTCTTCAAGACTCGAAAAGAATGCAGATGGCACGAAACTTACAGCAACAGCTCTACAAGCTCCACATTTGTCTTCTACAGAAGCAATAGGGCGTAGGAAACAGAGAATCAAAATTATCGTCTGTAAGATCGATCTTCCCATTGCTTTGAAATTTGGCAGAATCGTCTAAGGCCCAGTCAAATTTTACACACGCTCCAACCCTCACCTGGCACACATTCAAACATATATAGGCATTTTTGGCTGCAAACAGCAGATATATAAATACAACGAAGGACCCCGCGAACTTTCTAATTTTAGTTTAATAACTTTTAACATCATTTACGTAAAAATGGTCTATTTCAAAGATAGACCATTATATGAATTTTTTAAAAAAAATAGTTATATTTTAGAATAGAAAGATTTTAAATTTCCCAAGGCCAAAGCCCGTTAGGGACGATATTTTAGTTTTATGCATTGTTGATAAGTTATTATTTATTTCAAGAATAAATCTTTTTGTTTTTTAATTAATGTGGAGAGGCATTTGATTATGCTAGTAAGGGGTTGATTGTAATGGTATATGTGTGTTAACAAAAACATCTTTTATTAGCCGATAGGCTTTTATTGTGAACTTGCCAGTCCACAGGGCAACGGCAAACCTGTCTCACATGTCTACAAATCATCTGACACACCTGCAAACCATTGTGTCAAACTATTTGACGGTCGGTCTGGGAAACCATTTTTAGCCGACAACTGCAACCCTCTCCAAGCTAGCTATGATTACGGGATATGCATTTTGCAAACTATTTTGAAGAAAACTCAGGACACGACAATCACACTCCACTGTTTAATGAATGTTGGAGCACTATGATTGCGAGCTATGAAGATGAGCATTTTGTGTTATTTGTTAGGGATGAACAGGGGATTTGATTAACACCAGTGCTTCATTAATGGCTCTAGAAATCTATACCTCTTCTAGTTGTCGATTCCTGAGGCGATCTGCTCTATTGGGACCTATCATTACAGTACATGCACGTCTCTAGAGGGCTTGCCCTGGCCTTTGCTAAATTTACTACATCTCGTGTAGCCGCCGATACATTATAAGCTTGGGCCGCTACATAAAGGCCAGAGAGGAAGATCGTTGTGCAATTTGTGGGCAAAAGGAATCATAGCCGCTGTAGCAAAAAGAGATGTTGGTCGCAGCTGGAGAAAGAGCCTGAACACATATGGTAGGGAGCCTGGCTGTCAATGTTAGTGGTATAGGTGTTGGAGAGAAGTAGAGGTAAATTACCACTATTTAAATGCAGTACTCATTGTATCATATAATAATGGGGAACAACATTTACGTATGCAGGAGGACAAAGATTGCAACAGGATCTATTTATCACCATGCCCTCATTAAATGCAAAAACACTGCAAATACGCCACCGTCCAAATACTCTACCGTGCAAATTAATTTCTTGATCAACCTTTTCTTATAAATAGACTATGTTGTTGTGTTATAGAGATATAGCGCTTTGGATCAACTGTGCTTTGGAGTTACAGAGATATAGCGAATCAATCTATAAGTTTTTCCTTTCCTTTGTCGGGTTTTCTGTATTATTGTTAATAGATGACACAACTACTACTAATTGATGATGGGTTTGCTTTGTTTTTGGTATTTCTTCACATTGACTATTTTGAAATCACTGGCTCAGATAAATATATTTCTATATTCTACTAACTCTTGTACCCAAATCTCCATACCCTCTAGCAATAAAGTAGTTGTAAAGAAGATGACAATTCATATCCTGCATCCACATACACGCAGACAAATCACACTCACCTAATTGCTTCTTCTACCCTTTTACACTACCTCCGCCAGCGTCCTCCCAGCCTATGCCAAAATGGGAGCTCTTCCCCATGATATGTCCATTCATCCCCCCACATAATCGAAGAGGGGATTAATTTTCTAGATATATATTTTTTACCTTGTAGATATCTATGTGTGATGGGGAAGCATGCAAAGGACACGTGATCTGTTTGACAGAATGCCCCCCAAGAAATGTGGTCTCATGCCATAAATTGCAGGTGGCATTTACGAAGAGCTCTTCTAGATGGCAACCAACATAGGGTTCTAGGAGGTGCGTATTGATTAGAATGGGCTTTATTATCCTTCATACCTCCAAGCTGCTTCTGCTACCCTATTTCACCAATCATAGTTCCTTTGCCGGTATTATTATCTCCCACACCTCCAAACTTATTTTGTTGCCTTGAATCACCAGCCATATTTCTTTCAGTGCTATTATAATCTCCCACACCACCAAGTTCCTTTGTCTGCCCTGTTTCAACAACCACAATTCCTAATGATCTTACTTTCTCAATGGTTTATGTGGTAACCTATCTAATCTAATTTTGGTAATTAGTTCAGTTGATTTAATTCTCTCTGAAATTTTTACTACCTAATACTTGTTCGAGTATAGTCAATAATGGTCAGTTTACCCATTGTTGAAGAATTGTATTTATTGCAATGAAAAGATGCTAGAGGTTTGGAAAATTTCCATACACAAGAAATTTTAAAGCTATATGTGAGTACTAGGTTTTAGAAATTGTGTAAAGTCAGCAGTCTGTGCAATCAGTTTTATTGGACATCCTTCTACATTTTTTGTTCATGGATTTACACTGGGTCCAATGGTGCCTGAAGTGCAAATGAACTCCTATGTGAATGCCCTGTAAGAATTAAATATTCCTTTTTTGTGTTGATCTGTTGATTTAGGAATGATGGTGAACATAGAGAGGGAGATCTTCTAGCAAGCTCCATACATATAGATTTCCTTTTTAAGTTTGATTTCATTAGAAAAAACCTCTTTGTACTGTTCCGTTGAATAAATTCATATTGCATATGGTTCTAAGTTTTTTTCCAACACATTCAACAATACTATACATTCAACAATACTATATTTTTGTTGCGTGTTATGTTTGGATTCTTTCTTAACATATTTCATTTGAAGTCCTTTCATTGTGCATCTTAGTTAGCTAGAAAAGCTTCTCTTCAGGCTGTTATGGATTCAGACAAGATAGGATTAGTTGATTCTATTACCTTTCTTATCGAGGTTATTTCCCTGGGTATTTGGATATCAATTGATTGCCAAATATGTTTATTTTTTGTGTAAGATTTGTGAGACGCTTAGCACCTATTCCTAGATCTTGATGCTACACAATTATGATATTCTTGTTCTGCAGGCATAAACATGCCTGTATTGTGAAATTGAACTTTTGTAAGGATTTTGACATTTTTTGTTTCATATGCCATCA